>JACXGI010000399.1:79229-142490 GCA_016801175.1 Esox masquinongy
ACACACACACACACACACACACACACACACTTACATTGGAATGTCACTTTATTAGACTAAGTGATTTGATTATGTTGAAATATTTGACTTGAAATGGGTCTGGAATAGCATAGGCAACACTTACTGTTTATTTTTCAGACATGCGGTTACTGTCTTGGCCATAAAATCAATAGTTTTTAAGCCGCCTGAAAGTGTCAGAAACATTAACAGGCCTTAGTCCCTCAAGTCAGAATATCGTTTAGGATTCCAATATAAAAAAATCTAATAGGATATGCTATTATGTTCTGGAACCACACTGTTTGATTATTTGACATGAGATAACTGTCACATTCAACATGCCATGAACGTTACTGGGCAGATGTTGAGTGGTAGTTGGCCAGTGATGCGTTAGCTGACAACTGCATCGGTCCTATCACAATATCAGATTTCATACCTGTCCGTTTTACCGTCTGGCTATTCACTCAGTTTGACATGCTGATGGTCTGACCAGCACGTGATAGCAAACCCACACGCCACCCCCACCCCTGTTTGGTTCTGTGTTTCCTTTTGGGGGGGAGGGTCAGTACTGCATTCCTTGCTCATTGCCTATGGGGACTGCTATTAATAGTATTACGGTGTGATGTTAGTAAGGGTAGTATCGTAATCACGGTCATGGCAGTGATGGCAGTGACCCAAGAGGAGCAAAACCTAATGCCAAGACATTGTATGTGCACGTGCATAGATCTCCAATAAATGTATACGTGACATTTTCTGGACACGAAGGACTGATGGGAGTGATTCTGCCACGGTTTGACTATAGTCTTATTGTGTTTACATCACGGTGGCGTAGGCTAAGAATGACGGCACAGAGCAAATAACACAATTTTCAAAACACACAGACTAGGTTATATACAAATTGTTTTCCATCACCTCTTCCGCAGTGATTTTACCCACACCCTAGTGATGTGGGAGCCATAGGAGGAGGAAGACAAGGGTGGGGAAGAAGGGTGGAGAGGCAGCCAAAGTGCACCCATTCCTGCCAAACCGCCACCGGGAGCCGGCCCCCAGAGACGATGCAGCCACCCCAGGAGAGCGGTTTATTTTCTTTTGGGGATTTTTTCCATCTCATCCTCTACCACTTCCTTTAAGTAAACGCCCTCCAGGGCCTTAAAAACTTGGAATGTATCTGTTACGTGTCTTTCCAACTTACATATTCAAGAATCAATGTGTTAAGGATGATTTCTGCAGGGGCACTAAAAAATAAATGCAAATAAATTAAACAATGCAAAAAATGCATAAATACCTAGAGTCCATCTGAAAATATCTTAAGTGTGAGTCCCTTTGGGACAGTGCGCTTTTAATGTTTTATGAACTTCTGAAACCACAACACTAACCGGGTCAACAGCGAACAAAGACTGCAGATGTTTGTAATTAGTCATGATTCCTTGAACAGTCATATACCACAGTAAATAGTATGCCATCTAATGAAACTAGTTTATGCTTCTGTTTTGTTTTCCAAAAGTAGGCCTATAAATGAATCAGAAGAATTAGTAGCAAACTCCCAAATTTTAGACTACAGATAGTAGCTTCATAATCCTGAAGATCAAATAAACCTAAAATCTCTGTGAAAAATAGAACATAAAAACACAACATATTACTACAATCAATCAGAAAGATTGAGCAAGAAATTGATCTAGCTCCACACAACAGTGTTTCACACTGATTGAAACATCTACCTGTTAGGGGAGTCTACCTGGCAGCTCTTTACAGTAATCAATCTGTTGTTGGATTACCCATTTTGCAAAGACACCTCAGATCTGATTATCTTCTTAAACCAAAATAATAATTAATAACGACTGTCCAAATTACTCCTTGCCAATTAACATGGTTGACAGTGAGACATGGGTACTTTATCCTGAATACCACGGTTTGGAATCTGGGTCACCAGCTGTTGGTGTGTATTTCAATATAATCTCTTTGATTAGAAAAGGTAAACGTGTCAAAATGGCTCAATCCATCGGCCCATGGAGCTCGCAATACAAAAGCTTTGTAGGTATGATTTCCTCATAGGCAAAAAAACATCTGTTAAATTCAGTTCTTTGACCAATTCAGTTATTAGACCTATCAAGTCATCGTCATGCAGGTCAGTGGTAGTTTGATAGTAAAGTCAACTTGGAAATAACTGCCTGTTTACTACTTCAAACCATTACCATATCTTCAGCACGTCATGTCTATGGGGATGGACCATAATGCAGATAAATACCTATCTGAAAAAAATATTTGCATTATTTCTATTCCGCACAATGAATACTGTTTGTAAAGGCTGATCCTCCTATGAAGAAGTCTGTCTGGTATACCTACTTACCAAGCCAACACTGGAATACAATATACCATCAGCAGTAAAACCCCAACATTACATAATACAGAGCAGTAGACTGGTTCCTCTAACCTCAGCATTAAACACCGACATTACATAATACAGAGCAGTAGACTGGTTCCTCTAATCTCAGCATTAAACACTGACATTACATAACACAGAGCAGTAGACTGGTTCCTCTAATCTCAGCATTAAACACCGAAATTACATAATACAGAGCAGTAGACTGGTTCCTCTATTCTCAGCATTAAACACCGACATTACATAATACAGAGCAGTAGACTGGTTCCTCTATTCTCAGCATTAAACACCGACATTACATAATACAGAGCAGTAGACTGGTTCCTCTAATCTCAGCATTAAACACCGACATTCCATAATACAGAGCAATAGACTGGTTCCTCTAATCTCAGCATTAAACACCGACATTACATAATACAGAGCAGTAGACTGGTTCCTCTAATCTCAGCATTAAACACCGACATTACATAATACAGAGCAGTAGACTGGTTCCTCTAATCTCAGCATTAAACACCGACATTACATAATACAGAGCAGTAGACTGGTTCCTCTAATCTCAGCATTAAACACCGACATTACATAATACAGAGCAGTAGACTAGTTCCTCGAACCTCAGCATTAAGCATCGACATTACATAATACAGAGCACTGAACTGGTTACTTGAACCTCAGCATTAAACAAGTACATACTGTAACACAATAGTTCTCAAAAAATGTATGTACAATATGTCTCAAAGCAGCCTAAATGTTAACATAGTTGTTCATTTCTCCCCTTAAAAATATCAGTATCATGGTATACAGCAGTCAAACTGTTAAATAAATAAATATAAAATCAAACATACCAGAGGTTTGAAATAGTGGCATCTGTCTGATCACTCTACATATCTTCCAGACTCACTTTCTTTAAGAAAACTGACATCTAGATTATTCCTTATTTTCATGAACCTGGGTTTGCCACTCTTTGAATTATGGTTGCTAAGTTAAGCTTAGATATGTTGACTGAAATGCCCCTTTGGCCTCAAAATTGATTGATTCCATCTTCAATTGATTGAGTAGGTCAGTGTCACACATCTGTAAAGACTAGCCTAGGGCTTAGACAATATAATAATAACTACTTCCTTGTAACTACAAGGGAGCTTCTTCATCTAAATCAAGTTTTTATAACTATGTCATTAACATCACAATGCAAAATCGCATCAACTGATTCTGAGATTCATGATTCAGGAAAGATAATATAAGAAATGGGCAATAAACCCCATGATGTCCCAAGCACATCCATCAGGTAGTTTTCAAATGTCTTCATTTATTATGTAGGCCTGTGTACTGTATTTACGCATATATTAATCAAGAGCCTTTATATTAAGCTCTTGATTTTATTTTATCAGGAATAGTATTAGACAAAATAAAATAAATAAAAGATGTTTTATCAACAAAAACACCTTCCCAACATAGTTAGGAATGCAGCTAATTCAAAACAAAAGAATGTAACTCAGGCAATTCCAAAAAGCCCAATTATTCAGTTTGGTGGTAAACTGGTTAGACTTTAGGACCATGTGGACAACTGGGACTGGGTGGGAAGGCTGTGTGTTTGTTTGGCTGGCTTTAGCGCATGAAGGCTGATACAGTGGACAGTGCATATGTTCAGTTCAGGTGTGGAATATAGAGTAAGAAGAGCATTGATTATAAATTGAACTTGACCAAACATGAAACTACATTGTTTTTCTTCCATCCCATTGCTAAATTAGGGCATGTAACAGCTAATTTGTATTTTTACAATCTTAGGTCCCCTATCAACTAACGTCGCTGTAGGCTGCTGCCAAGATGACTGAGAACAATATATACATATATTTTTTAAATGGTAATTATGAAAGTAAATTAAAGAAACAAACTACATGCATTTTTTCTTTAAAGCAGTATCATTAATACTGATTACAATCAAACTTTCTGTTTGTAATATAATACGTGTGTACCTAATACATTATTCCATTTACTGTGGGCTTGATGTGGGTAGGTAGCCTAATCAATTAATCCCCTGCAAAAATAATTTCCTACATGGTATTTAATTAAATTAAACTGTCAAACATCACTGTAGTAGTACATTTCACATTCACGAAACACAAATTCCCCCGCTACATCACCAGACAGCTGCTATATCCATTCCACTGTCTGTGACCCTGAATGTCAGATTTAGTGGTAATTTGACCTGACTGCTTTGTGTGGTGTTGAATATCAGACGCCTATTGTGCTTGAAAGGGCTCTCATTTCCTGTGCAGCTTATATACATACGTTATTGGTTTTTTGTCACAAATGTTGCCGACACCTTAGTGTGTAATATGGATTTCGATTTCTCCTGTTGTAAGAATTGGGGTTTTGTACAGGAATACAACATTATTTTAGAGAGGCTGGTCTGGTCTTCCCATCTTGCTATGAAATACACTAAAGTGACTGTAAGTTCTAACGCCTACAGACACCTAATAATGCCTAAGGCTTTTATTCTATAACAATCAAAATCAGTCTCATATCTACATGCATAAGCCCCCAGCAATCTTTACACTAACAGTACCATTAGCTAACACTTAAAGCCCGACCAGTCGGAAGACACATGCTGAGCACATAAAGGCCTAGTAATGCTTGATCGATTATAACATTGTGGGCGGGTACAAAGTGGCCACATTGCCTGCTATGTCTATTGTACAAATCTCTGTAACCCTGACTCTCCTTTGAGGTCAGCTATCTGGCAAAACATCTTTGTTCCATAGAGGTGCTCTCAAACTGTGCGACTGTGGCTACAGTTCGTCCTACTATGTTATAATGCCAAATGTTATAAAACTCATTATTGTTCGGAAGATGTCTAGCTACTATGGAAACTAACATTTCCTGCCTTTATTGGGGGCTGCCGCAGCCTGGTTTAGAACACCTGATTTGGAACCTGCAGATCACTTTGGGAACCTTTAACCTAGGTCCTTAACTTTTAATTCACTGAGACATATGTCATCACTGATCATCTTTAACATCAAGCTATTTAAAAGCTCAGCAAGACAGGACCAAACCAATGTGTCATGCAGAGCAGCCAGAAACCGCCTCTATACCGTATGTGGTTAGAGACGACAGGTATGGGGTTAAATGAAAACAGAGGTTTAGTGTACTTGCTTGTGAGATATTGGGAATAAATGGCACAGTATGTCACAGACTCAGAACTGTAAAACTCGGCCTAGAAAATAAATTGTATATAGTTATGAAGTGTGTTGCTCTCTTGGTGTCATGCTTCATTATTTAAGTCAAAATCTCATTAAAAAAATGATTTCTAAGGGTCAATCTGCAGTTCAAACAAAAACCAAGCTGGTCACCCCAACAATGTCTTGGGGCAAACAGCTTGTGCTAGGGGCTGCAGAAATGCATCCTTCCTTAATTTTATAGATTAACAGCTATAACAACTGACCATCCATGGGATCCAAATAATTGTGTTAACCATGTTTTAAAGATTTAATCTACACTGTTGACAACACTGTTAAGAAAAAGCTAATCCAAACACTTATATGACATTTAGATATTCTTCAATCTATAACTCCAAATAAAAAAATAAAACAGCAAGGGATTCTCCCAAATTATTAATCTCTAGAAAATATAAGCCGTCCCAAAAAAAGCACATTTCAAAATGTCCTTATCTTCAACACAGTACAACAGCAGAAAGTTTTAAACAAAGTAACATTGTTTACAATTATTAGGTTACAACACTGACGTGTAATAGCATAGCCAAAAGAACGATACTCATAAAATTATCTTAAATTAACTAGAAACGGCAAGAACCATTATCAGTTTAATAGAGTAAAAATGTCCTCAAGCAGCTATCAGCAAAATCAATACTAGCAAAAAGACAAGTGCGGAGTTAGTACAAAAAGGGCAAGGACATCATTTTCATGAGCATAAACATGTTGCGCAATTGTACATGCTTGCCAGATGCAAAAATTGTATGGGGAAAACAATATAACTTTAGGTGTGCCTATATAACAACAAAACAATACCAACAACACCAAAAAAGCCCCAGCATACCACAATATCAATGACTGACAACCGTCGCAACTGAATCACACCTTCAGAGACCATTATAACGCACAAACACAAAATAGTTGGGGAATAGTATGAACAGCATCAATAAAACTAACCTCTAATCTGCAGAAGTTCGAGCTTTTGGACCGTGACTTCTTCTGAAGGTAGACGGAAAACCATCTCCTAACTGTAAATTTCCGCGTGTTAGTGTCCATTGTTTGTCCCGTTTTAGTCCAGCACTGGCAACGTATCTTTGCTCAACACCTAAATCTAGATCAGCAGCCTACAAAACCGAAAAATATGGATTTTGTTTCCTCTTTCACAGTGGTTTCTTAATCCATAGCCTAGCCTACTTCCTATACGGAAGATAATCAGACACCAGGAAAACCTTTGCGATGACACCGCGGCAGTTTCTGTCCTTCCTTGACACAATGCAATGCTTTGATTTGACAGTGCCATCCAAGCGAAACGGTGATTCTGGCGAGTACTGTCGTCAGCACTCACCGCTAACCCTCGCGTCCTGCTAAATCAGTACGTGCAGTGAAGCGATGTGAGAGGGGTGCGATTGTTCACCTTCTCCCCAACATTCTGCTATTGCTTTCCGCGCCCAATGAGACAGGACTCTCACCATTCGCAGTCTAATAGAAAACTCCCTCTTCTCGGACCACAGAGATCAGTGATCCACATGTTCATGGTACCTCCCTATCTTATGCATAATACCAATGAGGGCATGCAATGTTGGTGTGAAGCCCAGTGAAAGAATGACACAGCGATGTCTCATCAGTCAGGCATGCATGGATCACATATGTATAAAATAAAAAAATATAGAATTTTTTTAAAATAAAAATGATAAGGATAAGAAAAGATAAACCACTTTTTGCGTAATTAATGGTACCTGTAATATAACCTTTAAAAACCATGGAATCATTTCCATCATTCAGTTGAAATGATTAACCTAGTGTGAAGAGATCAATCTTTATAGTGTGTTTTCAGAATCCTAATTGCCCTCTGTGGACTAGCCTATTATATAAAGCACATTAGTTGTTCAATATGGGAGCCATTATGAGGAGATCTCCATTAGGCCTCCCTAACACCATGACCTGTGTAGATGACCACTACCAAGCAGCTACAATACTTACTGTACCTATGAACAGACACATTACTATGTAGATATTTAAATAATGCGCGCACACACTCAGCTAATATGCAATGATGTATTTGGTCCACAAAAAAGTAGGAGCCAGGTTTCTAAGAGTAACTGATTACATGTACTGTGATTACAAAAAACAAAACAAATCAGCTACAGTACATTGCCAGCGAAAATATTTTAACCAGATAATCCATGATGATTGTATTCATTAAGTATTTAAAATGACCAAATCTCTCTGTCGCAAAAATGGGTAAATTTTCTTTAAAACCGCAGCAATCTTGTCTCAATCCTATGGCAAAATATGTAGAATTGCAGGAAGTTAACTAGAATTTACATTTGAATAAACGTTGGTAAACAGAACCACAAGACACTGTGGGCCCTCACGGTGACTTCAGATTTTTTTATAGCCTCCCAACCCTATCCAGGTTGCCTATCCCTGCTAACATCCAGATTTAGACTGTGACTGTTGTGATTAGACTACCTTTTGTACTAGTACAATCGAACAGTGGTAACATTTGTTTTCAGCCTCAGAGGGACGCTTGCTTCTGCCCTCACGAAGAGGACAATGCTGGAAGAATAATGAGCTTATAAGAATTAGTGATGACCTAGACTTATCAGGCCACAGACTGATCCAGGCCTGATCCAGGTCAATAAAGGACAATAGAGGTGGTTAAGGGGGCATGCTGTTAAGTTTGTGATTTAAATAGCACTATATGGATGCCATTACAAAACTTTCACTTGAGTATCAGGGTGCCTGCGCTCGACAGTTAGCAACCATATATATTGTGTTGGTATTGCAAAGTAACCAACAGTCTCTGTGTCATTTTATAGTTGACATTGGTAGCAGATGATGGCAGAAAACAACAAAATGGATTGATACCTTCCTCTGTGCATTAAAGTTGTACAAAATTTGTTTGACACACCAAGAAAGAGAGCTTTTATATTTGGAGATGCAAGAGCAATTCACGCTACAGTACCATCACAGTGAAGATACCAGGAATAAATGGTTTTATCTGATGCCTGATGAGAGATAGAAGTGGTCCTTGCAGAAATACCTTATTGTTAAGCAAGACTTCCCTCAAAAACATAGGTTACTAGAAATGAAAAATGATACTCCACTGATGTCTAAAAAAACCAGTAACCTCCAAACCTAGTAGTATCACAGGACACTACTGTGTACAAATTCTAGAATTCTTCACCAGCAAAACCATAGAGGCTGGACTGCAAGGTACAGAAACTCTAGTTACTCTCGAAAAAAGGATGGTCTAAAAAGACAGATGAAAAATGATTAACCTGTACCAGTGATGGAAAGTGTGGAGAAAAATGGAGTTGGCATACCACCTGAACTGAAATATGGTGGAGAGCAGTGCTTGACTTGGGATAAAATAAGTGCAGGAACTGACAAATCACACACATGTTCATCAAAATGTATGTGTTAAAAAGGCTTGTTCCAATTCAAATAGCCTATCCCAGATGTCCCAGACGGCTCTTTTGTCTAAAAAAGGAACCAGGACCCTGTTTGCTTAAAATTAGAAGTACCGGAACGCTGTTCCAGAGCGTTCCGGCCCAAGTCAAGCACTGCTGGAGAGGGTGTTATGTTTTGGGCATCACTTTATGGCTATCACTGGAACTGGCTCACATGCGTTAATTGATTATCATTCAACAGGACAATGACCCCAAAACAGTTTTTCAAAGACAAAGAGGAAAGTTATTGACAGGCCGAATCACTCAACCAGTCTGAATCCAATTGAGCATGCCTTTTACGTACTGAAGACAAGACTCAAGGCAAAAATTCCCTGAAACAAACATGCAGTGAAAAACACTGTAGCATAGGCCTGGCAGAGCATCACCTGTGACATACCCAGGATTTAGTCGTGTTTATGTGTTTCAGACTTTGCGTAATAATTGCATGCAACGCATATGCAACGAAATACTACACATGACTGCCTGAAATAAAAATACTATAGATCTGGTAGTGCCCACAAGGTTTCTAAAGTACTGGGATTAAGTCAAATCTTGAAAACTCAAAACCCTGTCCAAGACAAGACACTGAGAACTAGACCCAGAAAAGTGCATCAAAACCGTGGTCATACCAAGATCAGACAGTTAAGTCAAGTTATGTGCAGTGAAGTATAGTTTAGTATAGTAAATGCAGTAAACTCTTATACACGACAGTATAGTACCATTTAGTTTTGTACAGTAATGAAAACATTTCCATATTACCTCCTTATTTTGGAAATTGCGATGCATAACATGTCTCTAGTCCTTGGCAGGACTGACTGCAATTTATTACACACTGGTGTGTGTGGTATTTGCAAGTACAAACAGAAACACCAGAGTAATCCTGCTATGTGAAATGCAAAAATAACAAGATAATGAGGCATCCACAAATGTGGAACTTTAGATCAGACTGTAATGGTTAATGGTCTGACAAACATAATAAATGGCGGAAAACCAATATCTTATATCTATGGAGAGTCACTGCTGAGAATATGTTATAGAGACACTTCAAAATGATGGCAGGATATGAAATTCAGACCGCTTTAATTAAAACGTTCGCACCCTACTTTGCCCATGTCAAAGTTAAGACTTGAAAGCCCATTCTTAGGTGAACACACTGTAAGCATCTACACTTATCAAATTTAAAGTAAATGTAAAGCAACATGTTGCTGTCTGTTTAACAGAACAAACATCTGATGATATTATTAAAATATATTATATTATTAAAGTAGAATTACCATGTCTTGGTACAATCTTGGTTTCTTGTCTGACATGGATTCATGATAAAGAGCTGATCACACGATTACAGTAAATATCACAGAAAATATCCCTAGTTGCAAAGATGTCCTGCAGAATTTTTTGTCTCTGTTGTATACAGGTTTTATTTGTTTATATTATTCTTTTTTTTTAAATTATGTGGTTCTGTTTGTTGTCAATCTTTGGGGACACCCGTCATGCTACCAAGCAGATGCATGTTGACTAGTCAAAGCCTAGGAAAGATTGTTAGCCCTGTACAGTAGTTAAGTTCTCTCAAAGCAAATGGGAACAGCCAAGCTCCTCTGTTCAGCGCCTTTGTTTAATACGGTCATGTTGTTATTACTTTCCTTTTCCTTTTTTTGGTTGTACACCTTTGAATGACCTCAGATTATCGCGAGATAAAAGAATAGAAAGTAAACCCTACTGTGTTGGCATGTGTCATTTCCACCAATCCCACATTCAGAAGGGAGGCTACTACAGAGACCCTTTCAATGATGCATTTGGCCAGTTTGATACTAAAAATTACAATTGCTTCTCAACTGAACTAAATTAAATAAATATCTATTGGGAGAGATTCAGAAGGTGTGAAAAACAATTGTGTCATAGTTTATACATCAGTCGTATGGCCTGAACATTATTGTACTCGACATGATTCCACTCTGGGAAAACAGATTGAATGGGGGAGATATCATGCAAGCAATCCTTTACAAAATATTTTGATGTCGTGCGAAACAAAGGACATACATTGACGAGACGTAATGAGCACAACACAGCAGTCAAGAAAAGTGCATCAAACTTTGTTTAGGCATCACTTCTCTCAAGCATTTGAAAAAAAAAACCCATCTCAAACACCCTTAACAGTCAACTGAAGATCTGTCACATATATAGTATAGTTTAAAAGAGTGTTATTTTGTGTTATTTTCTAGTACATGGCGTACTAGCATAGCTCCAGTATTCTGTACCAAAGCGTCCGTTACTACCCTTTTACTTCGGTCCTCTTGCACAAATTATTTATTCTGAATTCGTAACGAATTCTTCCTCATCAGGCTGCAAATACTGTCCAGTGGTCAGCAGAGGGATTTTCATTACAAATCGGGGCAGAAAGTTACTCTGGGTACAATCTATTGTAATCTCAATTCACAAACCACTAACGTTTCCCTAAGACTTTGGGACACCAAGCCAAATTACAGTTTGCAGAGGTTTAACGCTACTCAACATCTACTCATGGGTCCAGTGTTCTTTGAATATTTGAAAGTGAAAATTACACATTTCTTTAAAGCTAACAATAACCCTGTCCACCAGCATCGTTAACCAACTCATGAACCCCCCCCAAAAGAAAATATTGCTTTGAGATTATAATTGGAATATCTCAGATAAAACTGGTTAATATGTTTTCCATAGTCAGACCCTAGTCCCTTAAACCAGAACCTCCTGCAGGAATCTAATCTTAACTTTCTGAACCAAGAGGATTTCCAAAAAGGATTCTTATTTCACTGGTGGATATAAACAATCCAAACCACAAGACCCTTCTTTCTGGGCAGTTTCCCCTATGAATTTGCCCCATTTTGGTTTGATGACACTGCCATGCCAACCAGCTGGGTTAGGATGGAGTGTTACCAACAGATAAGAGAATAGAAAACAAATTCCTACATTGGGAAGTGCTAGATCTTCTGTTTTTGCATTAACCGCCCAATTTGCTATCTTTGCTTTTGTTATGTATAGCTCTGTCTGTGTTAATAGAGACTTCTTACACTCTAAAAAAATTTGCCAGTATAAAGCATTTCTTACATTGCATTGAAGGGGGCTGCAAATCAGATTTTTATCCCAGTAAGACGTTTTTGAACACTCAAACCTTTGTAAAAACCCCAGCTGTGAGATAACATTTTAACACAGGAATTTGACATTCTAGAAAACCTACCTTCACAAACAGATTATTTGGGTTACAAATTGATAACTAGCTCATTTACAGTCAGTGGATTCTTAGGAATACTGATGCACACAAACTTCAAAGAATTAATTTTAAAGGTACAGCTTCCCTATCAGGGCCAGCTCTAGCCTTTTGGGCCTTTTGCCCTAAGCAAAATTAGTTTTGGGCCCCCTAGCGGTCAGGGGCCCTAAGTGACCGCTTATGTCACTTATACCTAGAACCGGCCCCATTCCCTATATTTTTGCTTAGATGTCCTGTATTGCATGATTGTTTGCTATTCAATAAAAACATATTGAAAACATAAACAGCATTATTATTATTTTTTTATGACCAGGTGTGCTATAAAAGGTATGTTTTTGTCCTACATGCATTTTGTCTATTGGATCTGATTACAGATATGGATGTTGATATGTATCAGCCAGAATATACCACAAACAAATCAACATCCATCAAGTAAAATAACAGCGATCAGTGGCAAGGTTGTGAGCCAAAACTAAATGTGGCACTTCATAAACACTCTTTAGTCACAAAATTGATTTCCCATAAGAAAAACATGTTCATGTAAGTGCCTCATTGATTTAACCACTCAATACACATGTGTAAAGAACAGCTTGTGTAATATCATTACGTTAATGAGCCAAGTCATACTCTAACCATGAATTCATCTTTTTATCACAATTCACAAATGAATCACTACACAGATGATTACACAGGACAAACTATGCTGCATGATTCACCAGCATACAGAGAAATCTAGAGTTGGAGAGGCATATGAACTGTGTGGGCAGGTTCAGAAATCAAATATTTATACATAACAATGTAGGATGAAGCCACAAAATACATGTCAGCACCCACAGTCATTGAGCTCACCGAAACTCTTAACATGTAGTAACTGTCAGAGTCAGAATAGATGGTTTAACAATAAACTAATACATCTAAAACTAAAAGCATTATACTTGGTTGAAAACATTTTCCAAGACCTAACAGTGAAATTGAGCTGAATTCCCATGAATAAAACAGGATAGGTTATCTTCCGTACTGTAAATTTATTTAAACAATATATTCTGTGTTTTTGACACACAAGATCCACTGTGAGACCTTGGTTCTCGTCCTATATTATCAATAAATAATCTGGTAAAATGCCAGTTTGGCCAGTTAATACCAAGCTTTAACATGCCGAAATGTCAATTTATTTGCAAACACATGAACAAACATAAAGATCACACCAGGCACAACATAGTGTTTCTTCATGATACCCCAATTTGTATTAAGGCATTCCAAACAAAGGACACAAAGAAAAACATCTGATATTTTCACTGTTCATTTAAAAAAATTATTTAATATAACAAAAAATCTTCATTCAATAGCGTGTGGCACTTTCATTAGCAGTGAAAATTTGCGAAATATCTCCTATAGCCACTCATCAGTCTCTGACATCTTCTTTGAGGGATTTTTGCCCACTCCTCTTTACAGAACTCAGCCATTTGAGTGAGGTTGGCCTACTTCAGTTTCTGCCACAGCATTTCTATTAGGTTAAGCACTGGACTATGACACTGACCCATCCAAAACATATATCTTCTTTCTCCTGAGGCATTCTTTGGTAGATTTGCTTGAATGCTTTGGGTTGTTGTCTTGTTGGGACACTCATTTTCGGCCCAGCTTTGGCTCCTTTACTGATGGCCTGATGTTCTGTTCAAGAATCTCCTGGTATACCTCAGAATTCATGGTTCCTTTAGTGATGTGCAGTCGACCAGGACCAGGGGAGGAAAAGCCACCCCAGATCTTGACATTCCCACCACCATGCTTGACTGTTGGGATAAGGTTGTTTTGTTGTGTTGGGTTTTCACCAAAAATAAAAGGTTTTGATTATGACCAAAAAGGTCAATTTTGGACTCATCTGTCCAGAGAATGAACTTCCAGTAACCTTCAGGTTTGTCCAGGGGGTCTCTGGCAAAATTAAAATGGGCAGTGTGGTTCTTTTTTGACAGCAGATGCTTCTTCCTTGTAAACCTCTTATGAATGCCATTCTGATTCAGTTTTTGTTATTGTTGTAAACTGAGATGCAGCAAGGGAGGTCTGCAAATCTCCAGATGTTATGTTTGGGTTGGCATTTTCCTGATTTATTATTTTTCTTGTGGTTCTTGGGGATATTTTGGAAGCGCGACAATTTCTAGACCGAGTTGCAGTCATATTAAATGCTCTCCATGTGTAAATGATTTGTCTCGCAGTGGACTGATTGTGCTCAGATGTATTTGAGGTGGTTGTATGACTTTCCCCAGACTAATGTGCTCTCACTACCTTCTTCCTGACGTGCTCTGAGATCTCTCTCAGAGGACACCAAATTGATCAAGTTTCTTGTCTTCATTCATCGAAGTCCTACCCAAACTCTTTCCTGAAGATCCCTCCTTTGATTGCTTCATTTGGTACCCATTTATTTAGCTGCTTGATTTAACACTGATGCATCTTGGGGTTCACCTATTTTTTCACCTACACTAATTCCTTTTTAATTTTGTTTTTCTACGACACACATGCTGTATTGAATTGAAAATTCTAAACCTTTTGTGTTAGATAAAAAACACAGTTTCTGATTAAATAAAACTTGCACAAGGGGTTCACAAACTTTCAAGCAGCACTTTATAAAAATAGTTTGTATAATATGATCATACTACTGTTTTCCATTTGAGTCTTTGTATATTTTATAGCCTATATTTCTATTTATTTATTGTAATGCAACCTTTTGTTCTGTAGTCTGTCATGTTTGATGTTTTACGTAGAACCTAGAGCTGCGATCGCATGTGCAATAACTAACGGGGATCGTAATAGAAGAATATGGTTCTAGATTTCTTAATGGAAAATACAGGCTAATACATAGCCAATTAGAATAAATAAATTAAAATAAATTGAGTGATCCTTCAAGCAGATTGTCTAAGTTTCCAACAGAGTCCCCGTGGAGCTGAAGCATACATTAATGGAAATCTCTCTGAATACATTATAGATCTGAATTGTAGATGGATCCCGGGGGAATAGATTTAATTGGTGAACACAACTATAGGGGAAAGACAGAGTATTATAAACACCCTGTTCTTGTAGGATTTCTTGTGACCTTCTATGAAAATAGTGTTTGGTTGATCTCTACCTAGAGATGTGGACAGGGCCATGGACAGGAATCCTGGGCCCCCTGAAAAGATATCTGCCTGGGCCCCCTCACTATTATAGATGACATTGACATTAATAATGTCAGGGAGCCCTGAGACACTATGGGTCTTTTGAGTCAAACCCTTGATCTCATCCAAATTCCTCCCCTCCTTAAATCTTGCAAGCTATAGCAATAGATTAAATATTCCTAAAGAGGTTTTCTTTAATCTAACTTAGCTGTATCAAAAGTACTAAATCAAAAGTATTGTCCTTGTAAGAAGCAAACATCCATTGCCGCTTGGTTTTCTGAACTCTAGACAAATTGTGGCTAACATCTTTTCAAAAGATTAAATGATTCACCGAGGACATTATTTGAGCCACTGTTTATACTCAATCATTTGAAAAGCATTCAGCAAAACGTCCTTCTGAAAGACTAGCAACTCAACATTGACTCTCAAATATCAAGGGGCGCATTAAAGAGCTGTGGTTATCGGTGGGGTTCAAATCCTTGCTTTTTGAAGGAACAGCTTTGCTTTGTTGCTTCCTAATGGCAGGAGAGACTGGTTTTCATGAAGGTACGTACATGCTGCTGAAGGCTTGCAGACACGTATCCTGATGTGCTGGAGTGTCTGGTGAGCAACCAGGTCTGACCAGTGACTGATTATTCTTGTTATCTCATCCAAAGCCAGGGGTGCTGCGATTCATACGGAGCAGCAATCCATCAGGACCCAGACTGTCAGCCGCCTATATCTGTACGGTCTTCATGTCTGTCTACTGTTCTCTCAGCTATCTGGGGAGTGAGTCACAGGGCAGAGTGGTCACTGACTGTATTTATAGGTCTGCTGTGAGAAGATATGCCTCCCTGTCAACTGGAAACATTCAATGCAGCATCTATACATGAATATGCTTACATCAGCCCTCAAAACAAGTTAGACCATAGTAGTGTAGTATCTTGTCTCTTAATCATTAATTTCCTTTAATTAATAATTACAGGTGATTCCATCTGGGGAATAGAGAGTACAGGTCAACATATCAAGGAGATGGATACTCAATAAGTCTTTTCTGTATACACTGGATATTATACTATATATACTATCACCATGCTGCTGAGTAAATTAAAGCGAAGGATATATTGTCATGTTATATTATACTAACCTCTAGTGTATTGATGAGTTCTTCATAACTACCCATATCTTCGGTCATCGAGGCAAAGGCACTGTTGATAGACAGCGTCTCATTGTCTTCACAAGCCAAATCCCAATTTTGCTTTGCACTCCCACTTACACCGGTCAGACAGAACCAACGATGAATCATGGTAAAGTGGCTTCGTTTTTGGCCCAGTCGAAACACACAACCTCAGCTCTCCCCTACCACGGATATGAGGGAAAAATAGTTGCTTTCGAGGTCAGCCTGTTTTGCTCTCAGCCATAACCATTATCTCTGGGTCCTGCTCCTGTTATTTCAAACTGCTTAAAAGCCATCTGACTTAACACCTCCACCAAAAGGAACCCCCAGGACTACAGAGGAGTTGAATAAGACCATGAGTGCTCTTGTGTGTGGTAACTATGCTGTCTCTTTTGTCATGAGGACATAAAACACTTAGCTCACTTCAAAGGGAGTAGAGAGAAGGAAAAGAGTGAAATACATTTCAAATGTGCCTTGTCACCAATTAGGGAGCTGTGTAGTCAGTGGGCCATTGTTCAGCCCTTAGAATGGCTGCGAGCCAGAGTTATCTGTCAGGATGAATCAAAATGACTACTGTACTCACTGATCAGCTTAAATAACCACATCAAGGTCTGTGCATATATCTTACTATGTAATACCCACTTCTGCATTGAAGAAACAGCCCCACATTCCTCTATAATTCTGACTGTTCTTGGCAAATGAGACTTCCCATTGACAATATAACCTATTTACTATTAATCGACAACAACAGCATAAAAATTGATTGTGCCTCACAATTTCCATGTCAGAGAGCCCAGACCCATTATACAAAAAAACTCTTCTTGTGGAGCCAGGAAGTCAATTTCAGTTCAAATTTTGCAATAATCTACAACATTACCAGAATAGACACATTTACCATATGTGTGGCTTTTTGTCAGTCAGTTGAAACACATCTAAAATAACTTCTAAAGAAATAAGCTTCAAAGGTTTTTGGTCACTGGCTGTAAAAGTGGCGCTGTCGAATCAAAACGGTTCCCTGAAATGTGCATACTATGTCAGGTATGCATTAATATTTCATCATTTAATCAATCAGATTTATTTTATGAAACTCGTTTTGCATCAGCAGTTGGTTGTCACAATGTGCTTGTACAACAACAAGAAATTGACGCACACTGACACTGGAACCTAGGAAGAAACCTAGAAAAGAGGCAGACTCCCAGAGGCGGCCAGTCCTGTTCTGGCTGTGCCGGGTGAAGACTAGAAGAATATATGACCGTTTGTAGAACCATTTCAGCACTTTTAGATGACCAGCGGGTCAATAAATATAGGTGGACTGTGTCCAAGTCTTCAGGCAGAATCCAGGTCAGGTAAACAAACATGGATGAGGACATGGACAGCAGCAATCGTGTGAAAAAGTACAGTACATTTCTTGAAAAGTTGTCTTTTTTTGTACAGATTTGTACTCTGGAATGGTTTAGCTAAATTCCAATCACATTTATTGATAATGGTAACCTAATTCAACAAATCACACCAAAACTTGACACAATTAATGTTAATGTTTGCCAGACAACACCTGGGTAAAAGCCAAAACAACTGGAACATTACGCTCTGGACAAATTCATCAACGGTGGAGTTGTTTGGGCGCAATACCAAAAGACATGTTTGGCAAACATTAAACAATGCCTTAGACAGAAGAACCTCATACCTACTGTAAAACATGGAGGCAGTGGTAACATGGTTTGGGGCTGCTTTGATTTCCAAGGGCCTTGGCAATTTGCCATCATTGAGTCAACCATTAATTCTATATTGTACCAGTGAATTATTGAGGGGAATGTGAGGCCATCTGTCAAAAAATTGAGGGCGAACCAAACATGGATCTTGCAACAGGACAGTATTACAAAACACACAAGAAAAGCTACAACAGAATGACTCAAAAAGAAGAAACAGAGGATTATGGAGTGGTCAGATCCCAGATCTCAACCCTAACTAAATGATGTGGGGGGACTTGAAGCAAGCCATGCATGCAAGAAAGCACTCGAACATGACAGTTGTAGCAGGACTGTAGAGTGGGCAAAAATTCCTCCCAGTCAATGTAAGAGACTGATAGACAGTTACAAAAAAAGGCTACATTGTTATTTCAAACAGGGGGCAACACCAGCTATTGAAACTAGGGGTGTTCTTATTTTTCCCACATTTCTGTAGATGTTAGATTAATAAATGATTGCAACGTGTAATCTTTCAGTGTCATCACATAACCGTCCAGAAACACTGTAGCCCCGCCCGAAAATAACCCAGGGGCAACCAGGCAGAAAATTGCTCCACCCACTTCGCCAAGCACCATACCACCAAAGTGATACCAAATCACTGCAAGTCACCCTTAGACAGGACCGATTATAGGCCAAAGAGTTCCCACCCATCACATGGCCGGTTGGGACAGTAGGGGGAACATGAGAAAGCCAGTGACTCAGCCCCCAAATAGCTTTGGAAAGAGTATATCCCAGTGGAGGGACGAGGAAAAGACAGCAAGGGTGGTTCATCAATCCGGTGCTTTGCTGTTCACCTTAACGGCCCTGGAGCAGAACACACTTAATTGCAGACTCTACAGAAGAGATGAGTCTTCGGTACAGACTTAAAAGATAGAGACTGAGTCTGAGTCAATCAACTAAATTGGCAGATCATTCCCTGACCCCAGTTGTTAGTTTAGAAATTCTAGACACAGTAAGGACTGCGTCTTGTGACCTTAGCATATGTATAGCTATGTATTGCAGGAAAAATTCAGAGAGATAAGTAGAAGTCCATGTAGTGCTGTGTAATTTAGCAGCAAAACCCTAAAATCAGCTTGAGTACAGTAGAGAGACAAGCACCAAAGTGACGAGATCAAATTATTTGGTTCCAGTTAAGATTTTGGCACATTTATTCAGCATTATTTTAAGTTTATTCTGTATCTTATTAGGCTAGGCGGAAAGAAGAGCATTGCAATAGTGTTGTCTTGAAATGATACAAACGTGGATTCACTTTTTTGTCAGAAGGTTTCTAATTTTTGCATTGTCATGAAGACGTAAAAAGCTTGCTCTTGAACATTGTTTCATACAGTATGATCATCAAAAATAGATCAGGTTCCAGCGTAAGTCCCACAGCATATCTATTTGTTTCTTGGTACCTACAATGAGCTTTTCATTTTTTTTTCAGTTGAGAAGAAAATAATGTTCTGTCCTCCACTTCCTTATGCCTGAAACAGGCTTCCAGGATAAGCAATTTAGGGGCATTGCTTTGTTTCATTGAAAGTACACAATTTCCACAGAAGTCAAATTATCAGCCAGCTTAAGAATGCCTACATATGGATTTTTACAATAATAATTGATACTAGATAATATTTATTTAAATGTATTATTTATTTTTACTGCAAGATAGGGATCCTTCCCATATTTGCCAATAGTGTTGTGTAGAGATTTCCTGACCTCTTGTGGCATGTAGTTGAATATACATACTTACACAACACATTAGCTTTGAATCACTAAAAACAAATTCCAAATTAGTAGAACGGCTGCAATAGAAAAATTACTTTAATGATTTATGCATTACCATTTACAAACCAAACCTTATCCCACAACTGGAATGAAATAAAACAAACCTGGCAGCAGAAATTGCATGTCTATACAGATAAAATAATTCCACTTGGTGAAATCCTGATCATCATACCCACATTAATCTTCACATTGGAAAGCTCAAAATTATGGACAATACATAACTAATGTAAACAAACTTTACCACCACCATGTGCACATTCATACTCAACAAGCAAAATGAAAACATTTGAAGACAAAAATAATTAAAGTAGTAACAAACAGTGCAAAGTTAAATATCCTGTTTAAGTGTTACATTTTATTAGCCTATTTATTCCCTTTGCAACAAAATGACTGCCCAGTTTTAAAAAATTAAGATGTGCAATTTTAATTGTGAATACCAGTAAACAAATTAGAAATAAAAGGTAAAAAAAAAAAATGTAAGTAAAAACTGTTAGTGTGTATATGCCTATTTGAGAGCTCACAAAGGAAACATCAGGTAATGTTCAATGTGAGATACTGACACTGATTATAAAGGGTAAAAACACACAAATCCTTAGCTACTACATTGATGTCTTTCCCTTCAGGGGAGGGTAATAGACTGGTTTGGAATGGTCACACACACTAAATCCTGTACCCATGACATTCAGGAAATCACTGTGAGTGACTGTGTCTGTCTCATAATGCACACAGTCCCCCAGTTGAAAATCGGAACTGAA
The DNA here is from genome assembly GCA_016801175.1 of Esox masquinongy. Classification (NCBI taxonomy): domain Eukaryota; kingdom Metazoa; phylum Chordata; class Actinopteri; order Esociformes; family Esocidae; genus Esox; species Esox masquinongy. The sequence continues at coordinate 100,069 of JACXGI010000399.1, forward strand.
GCAGATCTCGATCTGGCCCAAGATTTGGAAATTCTCTCCCTTTGAATGTGAAATGAGAACAATGAATGACTTCAATTTGTTGTAGTTTGTTTGTATTTCACCAAAATACACAGAAGGATTTAAAATAAAACACGATACCTCTGGAAAATTACACTGAATCTTTGGTTTCACGTTGTAGAGGTTGATAATGCTTCCTTCGATGTGGTCAAACTAAAAACAAAAGTAATAAACTTAATCATCAATATTCTATTGAACACACACAGACCACTGAACAATTTTGCTGACAGTAAAGAGGAACAGCGACTTTTATTAAATACACAATTTACTTAACATATTAACACACTTCAAAAAATAATTTTAAAATGGTGTTTCCCAATACAGCAAATGCCATTTATTTCCCTTTGTAAGGAATTTTGGATAACTGAATGTCCTTACCGTGTAGTAAGTCTCTGAAGGAACAATGTTAACACTCTTCAGAACTCTGAAAATATAAAAATAACGGATAAAAATAGTTTATACTCTAAAACTGGATCTGTGTGTCTTGAGACCATACATTACCCTATGACATACATCCCATGTTTCAAGAGTTTACTTCAGTGTATATTTAGTACACCTACCCATCAAGGTCTAACTTGTGATACAGCTCCAGGGCTTTGTCAAAGTACTTGTGTTGGCTATTTAAGGATTCAGCTTCTGCTGCACATGTTCCATGTTTTTGCCATTCATACTTCCTGGAGAGATCAAATGATCGGACATTGTTTAAAAGAAAATGACAATGACTCAGAGTAAATTAAAAAAAAATAGAAACAAACCAGAATGTAGAGGATCCTGGTTTTTTTAGATCCGGCCAAGACTTCTTCATATCGGGAAGTAGGTCCTGTAAAGCACAGTGATTATCAAATATTTCTATTTACTTTTTTAATAATATATTAATTACTTGTACTTAAGTTCAATCTTCCTTTTCTCAGTGTTTGAATTATACATATTTATTTCTTCTGATCAGAACATACCTGGATGAGAGTTTCATTGAAGTGCCAAGATGAATTACAGTCCTGGCCCACATTTGGCCTGTAAGACAGACATTAGTCAAATGTATAAAAAGGGTCAAAGGCTGCATCTTCCACGCTGTAATTATCACTGAATGTGATCAAACCCTTACCACAGTCCATGCAAAGTCCAGTAGTCAAATGCGGAATGACAGTGTTGTACCTGCATATGAAAATGTTTATTTTGTCATGTATGCCAGATCCAAACATAACACAGAGCTTACTGTAATATGCCAGGAAAACAAAGTTTCTTACACTGCAAAATGTGCTTGGCCAGTGGTGAGTCAGGATCAGATTGCTCCACATATGTCTTAAATAAAGCAGTAACATCAAGCAAAAGAGGAGCATTAGTGTGATTAAAAAGGCTATTTTGATGTCTTCAAGTTAGACTACCAAAAAATAAAGGTACTAGCTTGATGCAGGGGTCAGGCCAACTTGCATTAATCAGACAAGAAGCCTACCGACCAGTGATGTTTAGTACATCCAACTTACCTCGCCTGCAAGGAGGAAGTCAACAGACCACAGCCAAGGCAGAGCAGGACAACACGTGCCCAAGATTTCATTGTTACTGAAACGCAACAACAACAAAAAAGCTATAATTGGTACAGTTTAGTAGACAAAGTATTAGTTCTAGGCTATTTCCCTAGTAAAATCCTTTAGGTTATTCCATGAGGAACCATCCTATAGGATTCTTATTTCTTATTAAAAACTGTTGGTAATAGGTAGTTGAGTAAAAGTCGAGAACGCTATCAGAAAAGCCCCAAAATAATCCAAATGGTTTGAATTATTACCAGCTTAACTAGTTTTACATTTGTGCATTTACAACATTGGAAAGTTATAGTTGTGCAACCAATTGTAAACTGAAGACCTGAGAAGAAACATTCAGCGCTGCAACTGGCCCGTTTGATGCAACTTGTTAACCACCAATTTCGTAGCAGCATAACAACAATTCTAAATTTACGTGGGAGTGAGTGGGCGAGGACCAACTTGATCTCCATATTTCGCAAACATTGCCCTAGTACCTACTTCTAGAGACTAGCAAATAGTAATAGCAACATAAAACAGTCCTTACCAGTGTTAACGTTCAATACTTAGAAGCCTCGCTATAGCATAGGTCTAGACAGGAGGGGACGAGTAGGCTACAAGGTTAGGTATGCTGCCTGCATCGCTTAATAGACCAACGATATGACGGCAACAATAGGAACAAACTAGTCAGTTACGGTTTCAGTTGAGACCGCCGCACGTCACTTAACCTGTGATAAAACCCAATAACGAAGCACGAGCTGTATCCCCAACCGCGTTCAACCTGACATTCTCATGCACAGGATAGAGAAATCACGTGAAAAAGATCATGTGATAGGCACAAGTGCTCAAACTCGGCAACACATTTTGTCTTATATGCTTATTTTGCAATGACGCTGTTGTAATTTAATGTTCCACAGTTTAAGTAAAAAAAATATAATACAATTTTAAAAATATTTATTTAAAAAATGCAATTATTCCTATAGCACTTTTGCAATTGTGCGGCGTTATAGTCAAGCTCTTTCCTTTTGATAAATCATGCAATTATGTCTGCATAATTAGCTAACAAGCTGTGTGACTGCGTCTGGATCTTATAGTACTGGCCTAGCTTAGGCCTATAACACTTCTGTGTTAGTTAACCCAATACCCCGTTAAAAATAGTGCTTGGCTACAGTTCATGTTTCAGAGGGTCGTCTTAAGTCGTTTAACGGTTCATTCAGTTGAGTAAGGCTAAGTATTATCACAAAGAACGTAGTCTTAAATTAAAATATATAAACACATTATTTAAAATTATCCTGAACTTCTTAGAGCCTAAATGTCAAGTTTGTAAAAAATGTATAAATCAAAATTTTATGACGTAATTAAAGTTGCCGGGAATATGTGCGGGAAACCTTAGAAATGACCTTAAACTAAAAGTAATCTAGCTATTCAGACAGCAAAGATGCACCAACACGGTAAGGGTTAGTAGGTTAGTAGCCTGTTACCGCAAGAAAGAAATGATGTCGAAGGTTGATGTAAAAGCTATATATAGTCATATGTCTATCCATACATGGGATGCTAGAGCTGCTGCACTCCGCGTGCGTAATTTTTGTATCAGCCAGTGACTCCCAAGCGGGTTACGGCTGACCTACCTCTGCTTTGCGCTCGTGTAATCTCTTGGGGTAAGTCAGGACTATTATTTCTTTCCTTTTCAGACTCCTGGATTTTGGACAGGTGTTATTTGAGGGATGTGCACTTGGGACCTGGTTTTATCGGAATGTGAATATTGATTAGTCCAATTAACTAATTTGTGTCTAGCCTGAACTTACAAGACACAGGTTAAATGAATTGTATCTATAATTAATAATTTAAATTTGTCTGTGTAAGGAATTATATCAGAAAGGTGCAGTGATGGTGATATTGGTTGCATCATCTAATATGGATTTATAAAACGAATTTGAAAAAAGAAAAGCAGTGCCTCAGGGGTTCAGGTGTCAAGGGGTTGATATTTCTGGTGCCTGAATGTCTGACGTTCAGCACTTTTGCTTTACACTTGAGAAGTAGGCACTACCTATTATCTGCAACTGTTTGACAACTAAATAATGGAATAGTTTAAAAATAGTGTTGAACAGCTGATTCCCGCTATTTATCTATAAACCACTACCCCTATCCATACTCGTGAAAGAGATCATAACCACCTCTCTCCACCTTGACTTGGTAATGGCACTCATTGTATATATTGTTATTCCAATCATTGTGTATTTATTGTATCTCACTCTGCAAAGATGTATAAACAGTACTGTACAAAAGTCTTAGGCACCTGAAGTGTTTATTTGTAAAATAATAGTAATAATACATATTATGTTCATGTATTTATATGTATCTTATTGAATTAAAACACTTGCTACCCATATAAATGGCCTTAGTTTGACTTTCAGGTGCCTAAGAATTTGCCCAGTACTTTTGCCCAGTACTGTATATATATATATATGAGCTCAGATGGTCATTGTTGCGATTGATTAAAGCAGTGGGCTTCATGGTTTTGTTTTTGGTTTTGGTTCAACACCATATCACGTGTGAATATGCATTGAACTACTTCATAATGGATATGTATCTGAATAGCTTTAATATTCCTGTTTAGAAGAAGACCTAAGATCTGAACTTTCATGGAGGAATAGTTGGGCCATTAACTAGCTCTTTAGCCTCAAACCCCACCCTTTAATTAAAAACCTCCAATGATGTTGCTTGCTATCTTTTCCATAGTAAAGACTGTTCCATTTCAGGCACGATGGTTTCCACTCATATTCACATTTAAAATTGAGACAGGCCTTTCTGCTATGCATATTGTGCCCTGAAAAGGATCAATGGATCAAAAAGCCTGTGGATCCATTACATTGCATTTAATTAATCTAAATTTACATAATTTGTTGCCTTCACTGGGATACGACTGTTATACATTCGCCGTTGCTTTTATCTTTTCTGTTAGCCAACAGAATACGATTTGTTTTCCTGATTTGAATAACAGGTCATTAAAAGTTATCAACAATGGCTGCAACAGTTGCCAGACACCAGCACGTGCATCTAAGCCATGACTACTACAGTGTACAATCTAAGGCTGTAGCAAAGCAGTACACAAGGTAAGGTAGATTGGCCCATAGGAATCATACGCTTCATTCGAAACATACCAGTGATTTGGAAACCGATGGCCAGATTTACACGTTTGCACTAGAGTGTAAATTGCCCTTGCTATTTACCAGTGTGAACCAAGCATTTAAATAGTGGAGTTTATTTAGCAAATGTAGATTAAACGTAAATTAAGACAGCCGTTTGTTTTGCCCTGCCATTTGTTCTGGTCTTTATTTCCCTCTGAGGATAAAGCACTGTTGTAAATTCATTAAGTAAATCTGGCCCTGGGTGTACTGTTTCAAATGGCCGTCAGTGTGTTCAGCTGGGCTTTTAACCGTGGGTATAAGTTTACACTGAGATAAAGCTCTTGTACCCCACTGACAAGTTGGTTCCCTGCTAATTGCCTAATCTCACATAACTATGCAGCCACCCTACTACAATGCTGGATCCCATTCTCTTCTATGAACTGCAGTCACTAATTATAAAGTCTTGTGTGGTGATTCATTGTCATATTTGTTTGGGTGTGACTATAATAACATGAAAGGTTTCCTCTGTAATTCCCTTTTGAATGGATCTGCCTGTATTTGACAACGATTTGTCTTTGCCAGTGTCAGCAGCACAGACAGGACAGACATTGGTATACTGCACTGTGCAAAGGTCTTAGGCACCTGAAAGTGGAACTACAGTAAGGCAGTAAAATCTAACAAATATATATATATATATACATATATATTATGATTTTCTTTTACAAATAAACACGTACTATCCAAATATACATTCCACTTATAAAATATGTTTTACTAATACTTGTACATTTCCCGCCCTCTTCTATTTGCACTTCTGGTTAGATGCTAACTGCATTTCGTTGTGCTGTACTCGTACTGTTCAATGACAGTAAAGTTGAATCTAATCTAAATAAATTACTTTAGTTCAACTTTCAGGTGCCTAAGACTTTTGCACAGGACTGTATACCATGGGTTTGACCCTGTTTAACCTGAGTAATATCAGACCACATCTTCTGTATTACCTGCAGACACTTTTATGGTCATTCTAAAGTTACAATTGATCCTCAATAAATTGTACACTAGATAGCCTGCCATCAGAATACCATCAGCATTCAGCTTTCAGAGCAATTTTATAGCCCTGTAAATACATTTACACAGCAATATGCTGATTTTTTAATTATAACAAACTTACTAACTGTATGTGTAGCACAATTTTATTAAACTTTTGATAATTTTTGTGGTGCTTATAGCTTTTCACTCTGGTGGGCCTTACTTACATTTGTTCAAAATGCTTGTTTGCTTTAACTTAATTAACTTCACTGTTTTATCTACCGCAACATAGTAATCTTGCAATTTCAGCACTTTTAAGTTCCACATTTATTAAAGGAAACTATGACTTTGCTTGTTTTCTACATAGCTCTGAGACGGTGGAAGACGATTATCAACACAAACAAACATCAAGAATCCAGGGAGTGGTAAGATTCCCATCTGTCTTGTTGGGAGATTTTATCAACTCACGTTGACTATGTAATCAGTAAACACTTCTAATTGTGATATTGCCCAGGTACGGAAGAAGATGGCTGAGAAGTATGTTCGTGAGGCACCTATGATCAGGGGCCCCAAGTTCCTGAACACACTCCGATCCCATACTGTTTGGGAGCACACTCCTGTGAAACTGTTTTGCACGGTTGAGGGTTACCCTACCCCGATTGTGAAATGGTGAGATTTCAGTCGAAATATTTCCAAAACAGTCCTTTGGCAAGTTTACCAACATCATTAAGCAGCCTCTCGATGCACAAAGGGTTGTTTGATTGTTTTAGCACAAAGAAAACTGTGTTTTGCTAGTATTATGCTTTTATACCTTCATTGCGAGTGAAATACTGATCAAAGTTTAACAGAAGATTTATTTTGATGGATTTCAGTTGACCTTAAATGTCAGCATAGCTAACCTAGAACTGTCTCTGTAGCAATGTTGCTTGCGCCTATTCCCGAGTCTTTGGTTAACACAGCTTGTACTGCAGTTTTACACTAAAGGTACGTGCTGCACTCTTTGAAATAGTGGTGAACCCTGGAGATCTTCAAGGAACCAATGACGTTTTTAAAGGGAACATTGCTCTTCATTGTGTTATATTTGCATGTGTGATTAGTTTAGGGTTTCTTGGAGGAACCTTAACGTTTTCAGTGTAGAAAAGGGTTTCACATTGGATGTGACGCTTAGTAGAGGTGTGACTTTCAGACAGACCTATTTTGTCTGTTTGTAAGAACAAATGTATTTCCTATTTTATCTTGTATTGTCAACAAATGTCATGTTTTAACACTAATTTTACTTAGGCTTACTAAGGTGTATGAATTCCCCAAACGCTAACGCAAATCCCAAAGAAAATAACAAAAAGTTATCGGCTTTCTTAATATTTTTTGTAGTATATCAGTATGTATTAATACTATGTAATACGTATATATAAAAAAATACATTTGCTCTGTAAAAACATGATATACATAAATGAGATATACAGATGGCCAAAAATAATTATCTCAAAGACACTCCTTTAATAAGCCATGCCTTCAATCAGACTGTCACAGATTGTCACTGCTTCAATATTTCATGAAAAAATTTCCAAATTAAACATTTCCCATCGCAGTAAGGCTTGGTTTTAACTTTAATTCAGTAGTTCCTCAGTGACCCTTTTCAGATAACTTTTTTGACCTGTAAAGGTCACACCGTAGCTGGCAATCCAAAAGGTTTTTCCAGGCACCTTTACCTCTAAAACTGCATGACAAAGGTGCAGACTACTTATACATAGTCTCATTAAAATATTCTGCTTTCCGTAATCAATTGTTTTGTATATTTCTACAGTCACTTGAAAGACTTGCCTGAACCACATTTACGTGTTTTTCTCCAGGTATAAAGATGGTGCCATCATTGATTTGTCATCAATGAAATATATTGTGCAGGACAATGTTGGAATTCATTCTCTGGAGATTCCCAAGTAAGTTATTCTCATGGGAGGAAAGAATTATGGAGCTAATTTTATTAATAGGCAGCTATATCTAGTCTCTGTTTTTCAAACCTTAGGAGGGAGAGTGGACGTACACTGTCAGCTGTAAAACAATGAGTGAGATGACATGTTTTTATTGAGTTCAACTTTTTTTTTATCCTTTTGTCTGGAAAACATTATCCTCTCATATCAGTTTATAAAGTTTAGATGATCGGATACAATATTGTCACCTATTGCTCCTGGACCTCTGGAGTCTTTAACAGTGGCCTCGTGCATTTCTCTCACAATCAGAGTGGTTAATGTTCACCACGTACAGTACATAGGTTCCCACAAAAGGGAGCCTTGTGAATGGTGATGCTGTAGCAGTGTAGCTTTTCCAATTTAGTCCAAAGCCCTGCTGGGCACCGCCCTGGTCTTGACTTGTCAGCTGTTCTTACTGAAGTGCTGATATCTGTGTCATCTGATCCTGGAGCTCCTTAAAGAGCACTGCATCCCCTCGCTTGCCAGTGTTAGGGGCACCGACGCTAGATCGCCTCTCAGGTCTCAAAACTCCTTTTGCATCTCCAAATCAAATTGAATTAATGAATAAATGCTACTCTATATTATCCCTGGCTAAAAACCCTTTCACTCTAAAAGAAAACTGTCGTGCTGTGGCGGTAGAGACGGGAAATGAGTGTGGGCAGATTTATAATAGTGTGTGCAGGGTCAAGGTCTTATATCTGTCACTATTCTCAACCTCCCCTCCCTTTCTAGCTTCAGATGTTTGCCATTCATGTAGAGCCATTTTGAATATCTCCTGAAGAATTCATGGGCTTGTTCTTTGTCCTGCTTAACATTATTCTCCTGTCCTGACTTCAAAACATTTCATGTCTGTCATGACCTTGAGTGTGTGGTTAGAGATCAAGAGGCTATTACAAGCTAGAGAAGTATTTCAATCCTCTTTATTTATCTTCTGTGCAATATTGCACATTCACGGAGCCAACTTAGGATCATGGTTTGATATTTCCCAGTAATCATTGCTTGATATTTCCAAGTAATTGTGCCTTCTACAGCAATTTGAATAATCTGCATAGTTAGTTATCCTTTGAGTATTTACTTGTCTGTAAATTCAACTCATGAAATGACGTTTGGTGGTTAGTCAGTTCATAAAAATCCTACATGTCCTCATTCAAGCCTGTGGTAATGTATAGGATTTAATACAGGTTTTCCTTGTACTCCTTATAGGTGTGAGACGGATGACACTGCGCAGTATACAGCTGTTGCTGCTAACATTCACGGACAGGTCTCTTCTCAGGCCTCTGTCATTGTCAAGAGTAAGTTTGGGCAATAGGAAAACATACACTATACAGGTTTTTTTATTGCACTGTTTTTCCGTGATGCGGCCTGTTTGATAAGAGGACCTGTAATAACTTGATTTACATCATAGTACACTTTCTGGAGTTGTGTGTTTTGTTTCTGGGTAGTGATTGTGTGTGTATATCTGTTTCGTAGAATACAGAGAAGAAGGGCATTCATCTTCCTATGCATGGTTTCCTTACACAAGTAAGTATGCCAGCACAACTGTGTTCACCCTGTTACTTTGTCATCTGAGTAGATCCTTCTTCATTGGGCTTTTTCATTGATCTTTGCATTGATCCTTCCATGTTGAATCAAGTCCAGTTGCTGGGTATGGTTTAAACCACAGGCCTCATTCTTCATCTGCATGGATGGACATGTTCATCTATGTTCATGGTCTAGTGAGAGAAAATTTATATTAAACTTTCTAATGGCATACATTTTTCAACCATCATTTGTCAACAGAAGATCATAAATTGTATTTTATTTCTCCCATTCAGAACTGACACAAACAGATGTCATCAAACATACTATTCTGATCACAACATCAAGAGATATGAACATGCTGAGATACAGTTCCAGTCAAATGTTTGGACACACTTATCTATTCACTAATGGGTAGGTGTGTCCAAACTTTTGACTGGTACTGTACATACAGTAGATGCTTCGTATTCAATTTATTTTGTACTGTACATACAGTAAATGAATTAATTCAATTTATTTTGTTAAATATCTGCAGAATAGTTCATGACGGTGCTGTCTTTGAAAGTATATATTATTACATATACTTGCAGAATATATTTCTGATCATGATGAAGTATGAGTCATAATCATTTCATTATATTTGATTGTGTTCTGCAGTTCCCATGTTGCCAGAGATTAAATACACCAAAATCAACATCACTTTCCTGGAGACTTTTGGCTCTGCTTTTGGAACCGAGGGAGACACAATCACCTTGTCTGCCACAATGGCCATTAGCCCCAACATAGCCAATCTGCAGCCTGAAGCTCAGTGGTTTAGAGACGGTAACGCCTTTATTCTTACGAGCATAACTGCCCTCGATAACAGCCAATTTGCTGGAACATTTTTGAGACCTTAACCACTGGCAATTCCTCACTTTTAATGTTGCTGTTTTTTTTGTGTCAGATACTCGGCTGTCAGATTCCAAATGGGTGAAGATCGAGTCTGGTAGAGGCAGCACCAGGCTAACCCTGCCTCACCTGAACAAGGATGACGAGGGTTTCTACACCCTCCGTATGGTAACAAAAGGAGGAGATGCTGTTCACAGTGCATTCGTCTCCTGTGCCGGTAAAACAACAGCTTACTTTGATAGCCGCATCAATCAACCGATCGATCAAATTTGTTTATAAAGCCCTTTTTACATCGGCAGTTGTCACAAAGTGCTTTTACAAAACACCCAGCATCCCTGCTTTGTTGTTCACCCAAAATATTCTTGTCTTAAAAAAAAAAACAACTGCTTTTGTCCTTGAATGACACCGGTCACAGCGGGCATCAGGTACTGAGTGATGTACTTCGACAGTGTGATGCTGTAACTTTTGGTCCCTATGCCAGATGGCCCACCCCCAATGCCAGGGGCACCAGGTGCCCCTATGGATATCAAGATCCATGATGCCAACAGGGATTATGTCATTGTGTCCTGGAAGCCTCCAAACACCACCACTGAAGGCCCTATTATTGGATACTTTGTAGATAGGTAATGGAACGTATTGAAATGGGAATGTGTTTGGCTGCTTTTTGCAGATACTTTTTACCGATGTCATGACCTGACCAAGAACAGCTCCATATATATTTTGCTGTTAGGTTTCTTAATTTTCTTGAACGTTTCTTAACAATACATAGCAATCACCATGCTCTACACACTGAGTCACCACTTAAAGTTGACAGGGTGATGTAGTTATATCAGACAAAATAGCTTCTGTGAGGTGGATTTTAAAAAGATGTACAAATCCTCTCTTTTTTTCAGGTGTGAAACCGGAACGGAAAATTGGGTGCAGTGCAATGACTCCCCCATCAAGATCTGTAAATACCCTGTGTCTGGTCTGTTTGAGGGCCACTCCTATTACTTCCGTGTGCGGGCGATAAACTCACATGGTGTCAGCAAACCCTCAAGAATTTCTGATCCCATTGCCGCCTTAGACCCCACCGAATTTGAAAGGCTTCACGGTAATTTTGTAATATCTTCAACTTTAAATATCTTCAACTTTACCTTGTGAGTTTATATTTTATCTGAAGTTAAACTAAATGTATATCACTTTCTGTGTTTTGACAGCCATCAAGTTGGGTGGTAAACTTGATGTTGTGACTTACCAAGAGGAAGTTGAAGGTAATAAATGTTTTTTCATGATATACAAATAATGTTTAACTATTTCAATACAAATATCTTAAAAATTATTCTAAGGAGTTATGTTACAGTTTTAGACCTTTATCGTCAGAATATATAGAACCGCAGGAATTGTACTTTTAAATGGCAAAATTATCTTGATAAAATGTGTAGAATAGCATTTGAAAACTATATGTTTCTCCCTGCATCATTGCTTATGTGTTAAAATGCAGTATGTTAGCTGTTGTTCCACCAAAAGAGAGAGAAACTATTTCTGATGTCCTATAGCATCAAATATTGTCCTGCTTTTTTGTAACATTCCTTCTATCTGTGCTAAAAATCCAACAACTGTCACATTTCACATTTTTATTTTCATGATTCTCTGTCTCAATAATTAGTAATAATTATACAGCCTAAATTGGGGCTCATCAGAGAGCTGCTGATTAGTTTTTGATGAGAATTCCATCGGGATTGCAAGATCTAACCATCTGTGGCGTTTTTTCAGACCAAACGTTACACAGCTAGACTAGCAACAGATCTCTGTTCATAGATGTACTATATTAGGAAAAACAACGTCATTACTACAATTTTCCAAACCTTGAAAATATTTTCTGTGGCAGTATTTCTGTCAACACAGTCGAATGCTTTGGAAAAAGAAAGTCATTCCCTGGGATGTCTTGTGTCCGTAATAGATAAGAAGGAGGTGCCAGGAACCCCATCCAAGTTGCACGCCTCAGAGACCGACCGAACATATGTTGTCCTCAGCTGGAAATCTGCCCCCTATCACGGGCGGGCCCCAGTGTGGTACTATATTGAGAAGGTTGGTCTCTCTATATTCTTCCCTAGGCTTCTTTTTTACCCAAGCCTTGCAGCTTTAGAACAGAGACACATTCAACGTGGAGTTGTGTCCTCTGAAACATGGACAATCTTTTGGCTATCCCACTTAAAAAGTGTTGAACAGGACAATCGAGGGCAGTTGCGATTAGTGTCATCATCAGTCGCAGAACTCCGGGCTGAATTAATAGTGTATTTGTATATTTGCCTCACATTTGCCTCACTGAATTGCATTTCACTGTGTCTGTGGATGTTGTAATCGGGTGTAAATGTTGTCTTCTGGGCTGTTCCCTGACAGTGCTTGGCTGGGAGCGCTGCGTGGCAGAGGGTGAACACTCAGGTTCCCGTGAGATCTCCTCGCTATGCCGTGTTTGACTTGGCTGAGGGAAAAGAGTACTTGTTCCGCGTGTTGGCGGCAAACATGTATGGCACCAGCGAAGCCTCAGAGCCCACTGAACCTATTCAGACCCACGAGCTACGCGGTAAGAGGCTCTTCTTCAACGGCTTCACAGCCTTCTCCTAGTGTCTTCCCCAAGGTGGTTCTCAAGTATTCTCTCTCAAAGTCAAACTTGCTACAAAGCAAGAATGGAATTTGAAAAATGTAATGAGGAGGCTTGTGTTGTTGTTTTTGCCCAGTGCAGTTACGTGTTAATAGTTTGCCGACCGCGGTCACTCATAAACCAATAACAACCCCTCTCTGGTTTCTAATTGCTAGAATTAGTCATTTATATCTGGTTTGTAAATAATTCAAAGTATGAAAACATGATCAAACAAGTTCTAATGGATCTTAACAATCATTTATAAATCAGCTGTAGCAGCCATATAAATTGATAAAATACTGTTCATGCATAGCTTACCAACATTTTCAAACGTTGGAATCGTGCTTCCTAATTAACGATGAATAAACAATTTGATCTTCCGTTCCAGGTGGTTTAAGGTGTGTACAATAGGCATTTTAAATCTCTACCGAAAGTTCTTCTTTTTGTTAAGATGACCGTCTCTTGTTAACCTGCCATAGGTGTGCCCTCCGCTCCTGGCCAGGTGGTTGCCACAAGAGAGACTGACACCTCTGTCGTCATACAATGGGCAGAACCCAAGGAACCTAATGACCTCATTGGCTACTACATCGATGTGTGTGTAAAAGGCTCCAAGGACTGGGGTTCAGCTAACCACAAGCCTCACAAGAGCAACAAGTGTGTATTCAGTTGTGGACTCATTATTGAAAGTGTGCTCTTTCATTCGTCATAATGCGTTGACGTTTTACCTTGTCTGCTGCTTTTGATTAGGTTTGTGGTTCAAGGCTTGACCACTGGTGAGACATATTCTTTCCGTGTGCAAGCCATCAATGAGCTTGGCCTCAGCGATGAATCACAGGAGTCCGCCCCTATCACTGTGAAAGCTGCCCTCAGTGAGTACAGACACACACACACACACACACACACACACACACACACACACACACACACACACACAGTCAGTAGACAGGATATACTTGTCATTAGTCGAGATTCCAACCAGGCGGAAAAAGTGCTGTGTTCAATCTGGCAGTAGTAAAAGTAACAGCAGAAGAAAATTGCAGATACAAGATTTTAGCAACCCACTGTGCTTAGCTGGAGGCTCTTTTCTCTTTGAATGATCATAGTGATTAAATTGTAGCAAGGTTATCAAGAGTATACAAGTCTTTTGGTAGCTCTCCAGAACTATGACAAAGCCGTCTAAGGCCACAGATGCCCTACGTCGGCTGAATATATGATAATTTGATTACCACATGTGTTGTCTCTTAAAATCAATGTCCCCACTGTACAGTATATAAAAAGAATCATTATCCTACAAATGTTCAGTAGGACAGCATATTGTCTTCAGTCTATCTCCATGTACTTTTCTCCTTGTCCAAACATTTTGAATAATTTAGGCAATATCAGTCAAAAACAAACCGTTGGCTCATGTACTTTAGTTCCTTCGGGACATTCAACCAGAAACTGAGGACTGTTTAATCAAACCCATAAATATTTAAAATCAGACTCCGAGCTATGTGGATTGCGGTCCACGGTTTGTAATGAACAATAATCATATTTAACATGCTAGGTGATTCCATGATGCATGTTGAAGTCCCACTCTCTTTGCAGAAACCCCCTCTGCTCCTTATGACATTGCTCTGCTGGCCTGTGACGGGAAGTCCATGGTTCTGAACTGGAAGCGTCCTGTCCACTCCGGCGGCTCTCCAGTGACTGACTACTACATCAACAAACGCAGGCATGGAGAGCACACATGGCGAGAGGTTAACATCCCCCCTATCAAAGAGAGGCTATTCAAGGTACAAATCTGATCGACCTCGGTCATAAAACAAAATAATACGCCACACTTCGGATTCTAACAGTTTTAGTGCCCTCCCCTCACCATTTTCAGGTCGAACATTTGACTGCAGGTGCGGTCTATGAATTCATGGTTTATGGCGGAAGTCTTGCTGGTCTTGGTGCCCCCTCTGCCCACAGCAAGCCCTTCCACTGTAACGTCTGGACCATGCCCGAGCCAGGTAACGTACCAAGGGCCTTTCTGGTAAAACATAAACCTACAGGTTTATTGTTTTAATGATTAAATGGAGTGTGCACAGTTTAACGACGGTCGTTTTACGCGCAAATGCAAAAATGCGTGCTTTAATTTTTTTTAAATGCATTGCATAACTTGTATAGTGTATTCAAACAGAAGCTTGTCGGCCGTAGCACTTCCAGCACCAATCGTGGAGACAGCGGTACATAAACTTTATACAGTCTAACCTCTGTTCCCAGAGTTACATCTTTTACACAAAGAACTGCTCGGCTGTAACTTTCAAATTTACTGCATTCTGATTCTCAGGTCCACCCTACGATATAACCTTCTGCGAGATCCGAGATGACTCTGTAGTGGTGGAGTGGAAGGCTCCTGTCTACACAGGTGCCAGCCCAATCACAGGCTACTTTGTGGACTTTGCCAAGAAAGGCTCAGATGAATGGCACTGTTCCAATGAGGCCCACGCTGTCAGTTATTGCTACCACAAGGTACCGAGACTATTCCTTGAATACCTATGAGTTATGATAATATATTGACCCATCTGGTCAATTTGACATTCCTTATCATATTCAGGTGACTGGGCTGGAAGTCGGAGAATCCTATGTGTTCAGAGTGCGCGCGGCAAACACAGACGGTGCCGGCAAGCCTTCCTTCACTTCTGACCCTGTGGTTGCAAAGGCGGTGGAAGGTACTGTCGGACAGACACAATTGCCGACACCGAGCTATAATGTGGTTTAGCGCGGAGCAGCGTTCATCCGGTGCTTTCCACAGGGAATGTTTATTTGGGTCAGGATCCCCATTAAAATGGGAGTTAGATTAGCTGACGTGTAGGAGAGCAACGCCACAGGGTGTGGCAAACGCTAGACAGGGCCGTTGAGGAGGGGCTTAGAGGGGTAGTCTGTGCTTCTGTCGATAAGCGACGTGGTGAGGACGTGGATGAGAGAAGAGAAAAACAGATGACACATACACCAGACCTGTAAGAGGTTGGTACCAGCAGAGCAGCGACCAGCAGGGGGCAGTGTTGTATTCTACATGGACCTACTGACTCATACTGAAGGCTGCGTGAGATCAAGTTATAAGTCATTCTCCCTAGATATTAATTGAAGGGATAATGTAAAACATGCACGTACAAATTGTCTGTGAACATACTGAATAGTGAACACGTTACATACAACACTGCTATGATCGTCTAAACATCAGTCTCTAGGACAAGCTGGACTTGCAATCTCTGGTTTTTATGGCGGTTGCCTGTCAACTTCACTATTTGCTTTGTCAATCCAAAAGGTGCCCAGGAGATGACCTGCACAGTGGATGAGGAATCAGGTGACATCGTCCTGTCATTTGAAAGCTGTCAAATTACTGAGAGCTCCCGCTTTGTGTGGAAGAAATTCTACAAGGAAATCACTGATTTCTCCAAAGGCATTGTCATCAAAACAGAGGGCAGCACGTAAGCTATGCACAAAACTTTTCAACAGATCAAACATATTTTATCAAAACAGAACTTTCAAACATTCTCAGTAGAGATTCAGAAATGTGCAATATATTTCTATTGATGTGCTCAATATCTTCTGGACCCTACATCCAACGTCTTTCTTTCATTTATTTGTAGCTCCAAGCTTATTTTCAAGCATCCAGACAAGGAGGATGTGGGCTGTTTCTCAGTTGCTGTAACTAACACTGATGGTGTTTCTGCCAGCCATGAAATCCATGCTGAAGGTAGACCATTGGTGGGAGGGTGGATCATAAATAGGAGGTCATTTATTTATAAACCCCATTCTGGACATTTGTTATAAAAAATAGATTTTGTCCATGCATGCATGCATACTTTAATAGTATATTTTACATTTTTGCATTTAGCTGACACTCTCATCCAAAGAAACTTACACACATTAGTGATTCGCAAGCATTTAGTACCAATGGCCATCGCTAACGCACGGAAAGCTGGATACGATTCACGGGGTTTGAATGGCCGTAGGGCACACAAATGGCGACACTGGGGCGCCCACTGCACATGCAACCCATCCGGCTGAAACTGACATGTGTTGGGCGGGCAGACGATCACTAGGATACCTTGTAACGGCTCTGTTAGTACCACACCGAAACTCACACGGAAGCACTCAATTGTACAGTAGATATTGGAGTCATGAACAGAAATGTGACATCTATGCAGTCATTCATGAATACGGTATGATGTACATCATCACCAATGAAGTATATGTATAATAAAGTATTATTCAGCTCGTTTGGTGGCGTGGCACTAAAAAACAAATAGGTAAAAGCGCATATTTGTTTTTTAGTGCCATATATATAATATGCCATATATATATATATATATATATATATATATATATATATATGCATGATGATAAGTTGCATGGAGTAAAAGTGTCTGGATGATGGCATTAATTATCATATTATGACGAAAGTTCAATTTAAAAAGGAATGGCTACTTGACTATTTGACCTGAAATCAATTGGAAAAACGGGATATTGATATTGGACCACCCAGTGATACCGGATCATTGAATTACAGATATGCACTCTATCTTGTTTACCTTCATTGCAGTGCTGGAGAAATTGCTGGCAAAGAGCTATGGCATCCGACACCCAGGTAGGTTTTATTTTGAATATTTCAATATGACTTTTATATTTTCAGTCTCATTAATTCAGGTACCCCTCAAAATAAATATATATCTTGGAATACACATCTTGTGTGTGAGAACCATTGAATAATGGCCATATACTGCATGGGCGTGCCTGCTCTTGTAGACTGGTGATGAGGCGAGATCCATGTAAACCACTTAGAGGAGACGACTATTAATCCCCGAAAAACATTTTGTCAGCTCTTTTTCCATAAACCTTTTAGCATGCGGCTTTAGCAAGCCGATTCTCGTGTTCTCCGGGGCAAAAATGTCTTCCTCAGAACACGTTACTTTTCTTTCGTGAGCAAATATAATTTCTGTCACCAAGCTCTGTTGGTTGCTTCGCCTCCTTCCTCCCTTCACTCTTCTTCCACAGTCATCCCTCTGAAGACCCAGCTGGCCTACAAGATTCTAGAGCGCGGTCGCATGCGTTTCTGGCTTCAGGCTGAGCACATCTCCTCTGCTGTCACCTACAAGTTCTTTGCCAACAACATGGAGCTCTCACCGACTAATGTAAGGCTCACCCGTTTATTACATTCAACTCAAAACTGACACATTGTCTTTGCTTGAAATGGCACCCCGTAGCCTAGATCGTGAATTGTCGACACCCTAACCCTAATTATTGCATTCTCTGGAATGAAGTGCACAATCTATACGGTGCACAATTCCTGGTCATAGTCCATGGAGGCTAACCCCTTGGTGTCCTGGTCAAACCTGGTGCACTGTACAGGAAATGGGATGCTGTTTTACGGACGCACGTCGTTGTAATTTAACTCACAGTGGTTTTGCACAGACCTTTTGCTTACTCTTTGGTACTAGAAATTCTACTCTGCCATCGCATCATGATGGCACGAATAGCCTTGGTAGCAGCATGCAGAGTATGCTATTCAACAAATCCACATTATTGGATTCACCCTCAAGACTCCTCAACATTCACTCAAAAGAGTACCTGCCTTCTCTGTGTTCTCAGCCAAATCATGCAGGTCACGACGTGGAGACTGGAATCATTGAGTTTGTTCTGGATCATTTCACAGAAGATAGCGAGGGAACCTTTACAGTTCAGATCGAGGATGGCAAAGCCAGGGGCCAATCCTCTCTGGTGCTTATTGGAAATGGTGAGAGCCGGTCTGCTGTTGTGTTCTCCTAATACGGAGTAGGGTTCTGTGAGAGACCCAGGACTCACCTCCTATCCAACTCTGTTTGGGTTCTAGATTTCAAGGTGGCTCTTGCAGACGCAGAACACCAAAGGAGCGAGTACATCAGAGTGAAAGAAGGTAAAAGGGTGTGCATATATGCAGTCCTCATGTTGTCACTGGAATTCATTTTGGTGTCGTTTTAATTAAATATGAATTTAAAACAGCTGATACACCAAGTCGATTGGATATCAGGAGGATTTATTCCTTTCCTAGTTCACAATATTTATGGCTCACTGTCAGCCACTCATTATTATTATTATTATTATTAAGGATATTACAAGGATACACTGATTTTATTAGGAAAATAATGCTTGAAATCTGAACTTCATATGACCTCGCCCCTTTCTCTCTCCTGCAATCTCTCTGCCATGACCTTTTTCCAGGCCCTCACTTCAGTCAGTTTTTGTCAGTCCACGTCGGGGACGACTGCTCCGTTACACTCATTTGCAAGGTAACTAAACATTCAACTTAAGCACAATTAGATCTGGCTGAGTGGTAGATGGAAAGGATGGCAGTTTCCCCTAATGCCGATCTAAACCAAACAAATCCCAGTCAGCAGGATTCACCTCAGCCACTGGTCCCGTGTGTCGAAAGGAATGCAGTGCACATTTTGACAGATGGTGTTTCTTGGAATACAGACATGCCTCTTAGTTTGGGCTGGTCTATCTGTCCACGGGTCACAGGGTCTGTTATTTCATTTCTCAGGTGGATAATCTGAAGAAGGAAAGTGTGCTGCACTGGTACAAGGATGATGTTGAGATTACCCCTGAAGGGCCAGTCGATTTGACGTCTGGCGTCCGCAAGCTTCCCATTTCCCTGGTAAATTGATCATACAGACACACACATTGTAATGCCTGAACAAAGTACATATGGATTTAAAGGACCTTGCAATCCGGATGACAGGTAAAGCCAGATTAGGTGCAAGCCACAATATGACTGCCATTACTGGAAGTTTCCATGCAGTCATTAGCTAGTTTTTCATCCTTTTGTATTAAAAACAGGCAGAAAACAGGCAGTTTATGTGACACAACTCATGTATTATTATTATATTATATAATATATATATTTTTACTGCTATCAAGTTCAAGATGTATCCACTTAACGAAATATGAGTAGGCGGAAGATGTACTTTGTGCTGGTGGATTCTGACTTTGAGTCATTATAATCTAGTGGGAACTACGTTCTGCTCTGGACAACGACTTCTGATGTTATAGGGCGGAGATGATATGGTCTCCTCATTATGTAAAGATCTCTTGTGACATATCAAATAATGGTGAGTTCCTGCCGGATCGCTCCAAGACTGAGTCACCATTGACTGAAGTGGAAAAGGCAAAACTTTTTCTCTCAAATAACAAAGTAATATTTGGCAGGAAAAAGTGTTAGAAGGCTATTGAACTATACAGGGAGGTGCAGATTGTATACATTTGCCACATGCTCTGTGCTCAGGGAGAATCCATTAACCACAGCCATTAGCCCAAACAAAGTCAACCGCGTTTTATAGTTGATTCATATACACCCAGGTATACTTATGTTAGTGAATGAATTTGCAATACACTGCTTCAGATTTCATTCATAGATTGTGTTTTCACAATCGAAACTACAAATATAAGAAACTAGAAACTACAAATAAAAGGTTTTACATAAAATATGTTTCCCAACTGAAATTGCTGTTGACTTCATTTCAATACTCTGAAAACATGTTAGGGTTTCCAGAGTTTCTGGAAAATTGCCTGGGACTCAGCGAAAGAGCATTTCAGTCTTGTTGAGGTTGAGCTTCAGGTGTTGGGCCGGAATCCAAGCAGAGACGTCTGGAGATGCTTCACCAGATTAAATCCAACAAGAGATGTCCGGTCGCCCCCAAAAAATGTCCTTCCTTGATGCCATTCCATCCTCCATTCTCCATTGCATTAATGAGAACTTTTCCTGTTCCTCACTTACATAAACTCATCTGTGACAACTAAATTCCCTTCCTCAAAAACAAGTAATTTTCCTTCTCATCAACCTAGATCTACAGTGGCTATCATTATTATTTTGCACTAATACAGGACTCAGCCGTAATAGAGACCTTAATCTCAGCTTGATTGGTACCATGCAATATGTCAGACATGTCTGGCACAAACTTGGGTCAATAATGCATCTTGTTGGGAATTTCACCAGAGTTTGGGGCTGGGAGTTTGGGGCTTTAGCCCTGGAAGACATTGACTAACCCCTGAGAATTTTGTGCGCTGATATAGGCTCAGCCTTAAGTCTTATGCGGGTTTAAATTGGCTCATCCCACAGTTTGTGCACTGCTGGGAATGCACTGGCAAAAGTGGCAGTTCTTTATAACGTATCCTCTTTCCATCATGCGTCAGATAATCTATCCTCTGGGAGTGGGTGGCTATTTCTGTTAATGAACTGTCCTTTAAATTTTGCTTTGGTTTCTGTTCTAACTAGTTCTCCAAGGCTTCCATCGGGATTTACAAAGCTACCATCAGTGATGACAGAGGAAAGGATCAGTCCAAAATTGAAATATCCGGCAAAGGTAAACAATTTAATGAAAATGTTATTGTGTTTTATGAGAATTTTTGAAAACCTTACCTTCTTGAAACCTAATTGTTTTTCTGTCAACATCTTCTTACAGTCTTTGATGAAATTATCGAGAAGCTTACTAAACTTGCTGGTAGGTACTAATCTCTTTAGCTTCCTTGATTGTCACTTCCATTTTTAGCATACTTTGTTGAATGTCAGTTTGTTGATACCAAACGATAACAATTTAATCCAACTGTGCATACTGTACTGAGATATTCAGGGTTCAATACTTACGCAAGCAACATATTTCTGTAATTTTTCTCACAAATATTTCCAAACTTAAAACCAACAAAAATATCAAACACAACCAAATAAAATGTCAAACATAATTACATTTCAATGTGCCATTTTTAATTGAATTTAAAATTAGAAAATTGATTTGAACACTAAGAACATTTCCAGAATTGTTACAGTATCTTAAGAGATACAGAACATTCTGTCAGTGTCTGTATATTTACCTTAAAGCATGCTTTTTCCTGTTTCTGCTCAACAGGATCCTCTGCAGCTGAGCTGGGAATTCACTGCACTGCAACAGGCATTCAGCTACACTGCCACATGAAATACTATACAGAAGAGATGAAAATTCATTGGCTACACGCGTAAGCAAATGCTATGTGTTCTTTGGGTGCTTTTCTTATATTCAATTATGCACTGAATGACAAATTATGGAGATGTTTTATGGAAATAGAATCAGCACAAGGTTTATCCCAAGGCATATCATGCGCCAGGCATGTAAACATGTTTTGAGATTATGTCTTAGACTGTGCCTCTTCAGTGTTGGGGTATAAAAAGATGGTTCCTGAAAAACAAGAGTGACACAACAGGATGACTAGAGAACGCCTTTCTTCACCCACTATCAATACAAAACAAATCTGTCTGAGTTACAATTTTCCCTAATGCTCTGTCCTGGGGAGATATTTTATAGGCCTACCTAGCAGAATAGTGATAAAACACCCTCCCTCAGGCTTGTGGGAAGTCATTGGTTACAGCAGCCTGAATAAAGCAAACCAGTCTCAGCTAAACCATGCGTGGGCCTTTTAATCCCTGTATAAACATTTAAAAGTAGCTGCTTCAGGTCTTCACTTTCTTCAAGTGTACATGGCACTGATAGGGGGAGCATGTTTCAGCATGGTAACAATTTCACACAAATTGACTGAAAAAAGCTTACAATTTCCCATGATTCCTTGTAAATTTGAGCATGGCAAATTTCAGTTCCTCCCCGACTGCCAAGAGGGCCGTGACACATAAATAAGATAATGATGATGCTCAAATGGTCCAGCACGGCAATTGCAGCTGGTCATTATTTGATAAACTACTGCAAATGGCACTTACTATGTCATTAGAATCAATCATTATTTAATGTTATGTGTTTCGTGATGGCGTTCTCCTATTAATCTCCTGTTTAAGCTACCTGTGAATTACAGTTTAGAATATTTGAATTGACTTCTCTTTGAGTGAACCTGCAGGGCTCTACTTATTTAAACACAATGGATACTTACTATTGTAAAAAAAAAAAGACTTCCAAAACAATGGTTTCTCTCTTTCCTCTCTACTCTTTCAGGGAGAGTAAACTCTCTCACTCTGAGAAGGTGCATATTGGAGGTACCCCTTGCATGGCCACTATGGAGATAATTGAACCCGCGGAAAAGGATAAGGGTTTGTACCAAATCCAGATAATAGACACTGAGAAGACCTACACTCGCACCATTGACCTTTCTGGAGATGGTAAGTCAGACAATGTCTGATATTCAGTAGTGCAGATGCTGTTGTACTTTAACGACCTCTTTCTCTTTCAGTCTTGCAGGGAGCATAATATATGAACGTGCAGGGTTCGTTCAGCGTGTAACCTGAAAATGATAAAGTTCACATTTTTAGATAATCACAAGCATTTGTATGCATTGGAATTCCCAGCCATTTCCCAGTTGTCTCATGTTAGTATGTGTACAGACTGTAGCATCAGGATGTAGAAAAAGCAGAAGTTACATGTTATCACCACTGCTGTATGTCACTGAGGTGGTGTCTTTTTGACCACAGTTACGAGAACATTGTCCGTCTTTATCAAAGTGACAAATAACTGAACATCGCAGTCATTTTTCTGCATACCACTGGCTATTGCCGGTTGTACTGCCATGCTCTTAGGCTAACCCATGCAGTGTCCAGTCTCACACTGTTGTTTTGCAGATTTCTACATTTATAATTAAAGGGAAAGGGCATCTCTGCAGCTGGTTACACAGAAGCCAGCAGCATATTTAGGGAAATCCGGGGGATGAAATAACAGGAAAACAATATCAAAGGTGTAATCCTGGCTCAGACTTCAGTTAGTCAACAGACTGTTTGATGACAAACATAATCAAGGGCTGGTCCCTGACAGGTCATGCGATTTATGGGCTGGAAACAGTAATGACTGAGCGAGGATGAGCTATTTCAGGCAAAAACAGAACAACATCACAATAATGAGGTATGATATTTCTCTGCCGTGTTGCTGTTATGCCTCCAAGACAAGTTGCTGTAAGAACAGTGAAAGAAAGAATCTACTCCATCTACACTTCGAAATTGGTTTTGCATGGCGTAACACTAATGAAACAATTTGAAAACCTAAATGTATGTTTTTTTCTTATCTTTCACAGCCTATGATAAAGCCGTTGCAGAATTTACAAAACTCAAGTAAGAGGATAACATCATAAATATGCTTAGGGTTCATTTATGTATTTTTATGCACATTAATGTAGGGCGTTAATGCCATGCACATTTCACGTTCCTACATCTAAAACACAGCTCAAATTCTTAAATATTGTTAAAATAATTGTCTGTGCAGAGCACGTGGTTGGAGTCCTAGTCTTAGGGTGAAATATACCGAGCCTCAATGTGCTAATAAACTCGCTAACAATGCCATTATCCTCTTGTTTTCCCAGAGAGGAAGCATATGCAGAAGCCAGTGAGTACATAATGCTAGCTCATGATTCTGTAAAATCTTTTGATTCTGACAATAGTGTGATGACATGATCTGAATTTTTAGACCGTGGCACTGTGCTGGGTGGGCTGCCAGATGTTGTTACAATCATGGAGAAGAAGGTGATTTAATGTTCATTTTTTCCTGCTTTCCATACAATGCCTTGACCTTGTCGTTAACAATTCGACCAGTGAACACACGTAGTTAAACACACCGGAAGGTGTCAGTGCCCACTATCATAACCAGATGGTCGCAGTCGATGGCAATGCTGCAAATTCCCATTCAGTCAGGAGTGCCTTCTGATTGGGCCCGCTGTAGCCTACTGTTGCATTACACACAGCACCGTAGAATCAGCCCTAGCGGGGACATCTTGTGGAAGCTGTATATTGCGTTTTACAGCACCTCATGTTCGGTTTCATGTAGCATATGGATGGAACTACTCCTAAACGTCCCTGTAATTGGCATTGCTCCAAAGCAACTACACACCCTTGTTTGTAGTGTGATTGGTTCTTTTACCTTGGGGCTACAAGATTTTTTTCTGCATCGGATAGAAAAACACGCTCATCTCTCAGTCAGGTGAATACAATGGACTAGGGAAATAAGACATGATCAGCACAGTGAACTTTGGTTAAGTAAATATAAAAACAATAAACACAAATGCGTATCTATAGGGCATCACAATCTGGATTTCATCTTGTATTAAACCTGCGCTGGTAAGGTATTTCCATTTCATCCATTTCTCTGCCCTCTCCTGGTAGACCCTGAGTTTGACCTGCACAGTTTGCGGTGACCCCAAACCTCAAGTCACCTGGTTCAAAAACGGTGCAGAGGTGTATCCTGATGACCAGTACCTGGTGTCCCTTGAGTCTGGAAAGTTTGCCAGTCTCACCATCAAAGGCGTGTCCCTGGACGACTCTGGCAGATACACTATGACAGTGCAGAACAAATTCGGAGGAGAGTCGGTGGATATCGTCGTGAGCGTCTACAAGCACGGCGACACGATTCCTCAGGCCAAACCGACTCTGACTCCCAAGACGATCATCCCACCTAAACGTCCCATTGAGATGCCGATCAGCAAGATTGTCGCCTCGGCCCCAGCCCCTAGCTCTTCTCCAGCCGGTGCCAAGTCTCCTGTCCCTCCAAAAGGAGTCAAGTCCCCCACTCCAGCTCGTAGCATGAAATCCCCTACCCCGGCAAAGAGAAAGTAAACAACGCAAGCATTTCAATTCCAAAAGAGACACCGGAAATAAAGAAGTGATTTAACCGTTAGCATGAGTCATGAAATAGAAAGTTATTTAAGAGTAGATATCTGTCATTTTTCACTGTGGATGGAGTCAAGCTCTCTTGCTTTTCTTCCTCATTATGATAGAGTCAGTGTCTTAGAAGGATAGAAATGGGGGTCGGGAGCAGAAAGCCGAGGCATAATTTGTGCGTTGGAAGTTGTGCCGCACAGAAACTGTTTGTCATCAAGGTTTACTAAGCTGAATGAGCCTTCTAACAAACGTGGCTTTTTATCCCTTTGGGCACTTCAGTGAAAAATGACCAGCTTTGATATTTAGTTAATTAAATCTCTGTTTTAAAAGCTGCTCTTTCAATTAGCTGGTGGAATCTTGAGGTATTGGCGCTCCCTATGGATGGATAACCCCAAAGAGCTGGACCTCCACTTAGCCCACAGTGGCAGGGATTCTAGTCACTGCCCCAAATAAATCACGTTACCCTCCCTCACCGCCGCGTGTCTCCCACTGCTTTTGTGTTAATAAAAAGGAGCAGAAATCACATCCCACTGTGTCGTCCATGAGCTTTTCACCGTTGGGTTCCAGCATACACTCAGCCAAGGTGTTTGAATGCAGTCACAGTGTAAAATATGTAAGCGATTAAAGTGGCTACGGGCCCATCTGAATCGCATCAGCACTTTTCACTGCCTCTTTGCCTACTCTCATTTTCAACTCCACAAATCAATTCATGGAGCCTATATGGAGCACCTTTGGCTGTTTGCGCACTGCCAACTGGCTACTAGATTTCGCTATTCATCGGGACTTAGCAAAATATCTCAAGGATATGGTAAACGAATCCGAATCACATGTCTACTTTTGATGGAAAGGGATTCACTTTATTCACGTCGCGTTCTTCTAATTGTGTGTGTTCAATTCAGAAAGCCAAATGTGAGACATGTCAGGGGTGCGACAATTAATTATTTGCACCATACACTTTCTGGGTTGCGTGCTTTTTCAGAGTTCAGAGTTGATTAACTGTTTCAGTGTAACATACATCAAAGCCCTTTTCTTTTAGAAATGAAGTCAATTTTCCACGGCATCGTATTTCCTCATTTCACTGATAAACTGGCTCTAGTAATCATTGCCCTGGTGTTGGTATTTGATTGGAATAATTAAAATGAAGGAAATTGGTCTTGTTTAGCTTCTGAAATCATTTTAAATGTGACTTTAATTAAATCATACATAATCACTGAAAAGGATTTCCTATACAAATCCTAGTTTCTAATAGCAAGTTATCTATCAACACTGTAAATACATTGCTCCTGTCTATCCCTCAACACTCCTCCTCTGAGAGATGCTCATTCCTTATGGATTCAGGGGCTAATTTGGAAAATCAGTAGACATGTATATGTAAGCCCGTCAATGTAAAGTTCAAGTCAAATACAATCTAATAATTGTAGCTATTCCTTAAAATGCAGTTTTGAATAGGTGTTGTCAAATGACCACATGGTGGCACTGGTGCTTCGTCCAGACACATCCCACATAGCCTACAAACACCAAAACCCGATGGGAGCCACCAGTCAAGACACTGAATCATGTGGCTTACTTTTACACATCGATTTGCTGTTGGAGGATGAATCACAAAACTACATTGTGGACAAAATACCACCCCAAATACACACAAAAGCAAGGGATTTATCTAATTGCTGCTCCCAAAGGGACAATTCAACAAACATGAAGATAAGAATGTCTGAAAAAAGAGGATGTACTCTGTGCAGAATAAATCATAAATTTTTACATTTGGAATGGTTTTAATATCTCCAAGGTATTTTTGCAAAAGACACAATCATCAAACACAAGTGATTCCAGCACAATAATATTGGAATATGGGAATTATCTTAGGAAATTGTAGGTAGCTCTTTTTTCTTTATGGGTCTGCTTGTAGTGGAGTGGTATTTACAAAATATTATGTGTTTTGTAATTGAATTTAAGTCAAGAAAATACCTGATCCGTCCTTGGCCATAATATTTTGTGCTACTAAATAGTTTCAGTGATCAGTGATTAAACAATGTGTTTAATATGTTCATTGACAAAATTAATCCAAACAATAGTAAAACTACTACTGTATTTACTTATATTAACTTGTATTTACTTAGAAAAGTACCTTGATTCTTTTAGTATCAGAGTAAAAAATGTAAAAAAAAAAAAAAAAAAATATTTGAATACTACTTTGAAGTAGATTCTCTGCCAATGTTATTTATCGTTGGCGTTTTTCACTTTTAGATAAAGTGTGGGTGATATTCCTTTGAATATATGCTAGCTTTCTCTTTACAGAACAAAGGAATGGTGCCAACAGAAATTTAGGAGTCTCTCTCAAATAACACCGCGGAACAACGGAAAACTCAATTTGAAATTATAATTTGCAATATTATGAACCTTACCCAGTATTTTCGCTCTGACTCTAAGCTAATTCTATGATGTGCTGTATGCTGTATACCCAAAGGCATTCTGTCTAAATGTGAAATGGATTTCTCAGGTCTGCAATATCCAGGCTTTTGTTCACCTGGCCGCTTGAGAGTTGGCTGAACTGTGTGCTGACGTCACAGGGAGTGACTATTTGGCCAGTAAGTTAAATACATCTGGTTTGGAACATGGCCAGGACATGAGGGTTAATGCCTTTACCTCCCACGATAAGTGTCCCAGAACCTTTTATAATATCCATAGTGATGGATAGATCCGGACAATGGCGGATTTAGACCCTCGACTTGGCAACTGCCAAGAAATACATCAGTGTTATTAGATAGTAACAGGCTTACAGAACTGATACTCTATAAAAAAAGATACATAATATGAGTGTTCATTCTGTAGTACAGCACAGGTCTGATACATACACTTACAGAAAAGGTGCTACGTATATAGAACCTTATAGGGTTCTCCTTTTTGTCTTCATTGGGGTACCCTATTAGTGCCAAGTATAACCTTTTGCAGAGATATTTACCCAGAACCCTCTATGAACAGTTTCACTACCCTTTAAAGTTAAAATTTTGACTTTAAGTCAGTCTTGACTGTAACATTACAGTCCATTTTAAGGCACTTCATTGAGGGTGTACTACTCATTCCTTAAAACATGGTTAAGAAGCTCCTTGTTTACAGAACACATCAGGCCTGTGAGTCATACCATGCTGGCTTGCAAATGACATTACCTGTTGTAAAAATAGGTAGGATATACAGATATTAGAAAATGTTTTCACATGCAACCTGTTTTCAGAATGACTGCCAGGGTACCAGAAAGTTATTACATGGGAATACCTAAAACCTCTGAGCTGTAATAACCAACTCAGTAATGGACCTGAGAAATGGACCTGATGGAGGCCAGCCGGCCGATCAGGGGAGGAGAGGGAGGAGACTGATGTGGCCACTTCTCATTGCCTGCAGGCCAAGTCTGCCCAGTTGCGCTGCATCAGCTGATGACCCTCCATATTCTGCCCACTGCCCCCCCCCCCACGCAGAAAGCACACAACCCAACAGTGAAACCCATCTGACATTGGGAGGGACGTCACAAAAGGCTTTACCAACCCATCATCCAGTGGGAAAAATTTGATTTTGATTAACGAGTGTATTGACTTGCCATTGTTTAATAATATTTTACTAGGGGCAAAGTAGATGTTATTAACTTAAAGCACTGGTTACAGAGCAGTGACACACAGCAGTTTTACACGCTCACAACAAAGGGATTAAAAAGGGAAGACAACATGAACTACATCATGCGTAGTCCGTTGTACAGCTGCTCTCGTCGGGTTAGGTAAAACGATAGTAGGCAGCTCAGAATTAGCATCAGATTTTCATTTTATTTTCAGAAAGGGAGTATGTTAACGTTCAGCAAGTCCATGGGTGACATCTTTGTACCTTCTGAGAACAAAGCATGATGAAAGTGTCACTATTCCAATGTCAATTTGTTCAATAGGTTGTCCAACCAATTTCTACTCCTTGCGTTTTCTTGAGGGGTGATGATGTTTGGAATCCTTTACCCAGTTGGAACATCAACGTCCTGTTTCGGAGATCCTTTACACATTTACTTACATTATTTTTTTTTATTCAGCATTTTCACAGTCAATGGACTCAATAAATAGAAATTGTGTACTTTTCATGCCAAAACTCAAATTATTTTTGCACCCCTTTAAAATAAACCTCTGGTAACAAAAACACTGGACTTTATCAGGCTCACTAAGAGATGGAGTGGCATACCAAGATGAAGATGGAGCATACCAATTGACCACATTTAACCACACTGAAAGACATCAATTGACAACATCTTACATTAAGAGACATCCCAACTGATAACAACTAACCACATTAAAATACATATAATTTGACTACTGTACATCTTACCAATTGACCACAATTGACCACAAGACAAATGGTTGATAGTCCAGCAGATACAATAAATATCTGTGCATTTTATGATGGATTTAACCAAATTTGTACACTAGCGCGAGAAACCATGATGGACACGATTCCCCATGATCACTCAGCTCAGACGTTGGAACTCCCCATCATATGAATCCACCTGACTGTTACCCATTCACTATATTTTGACTTGTTGTCCTTCCCCTTGTTTGATAGCATTCAGACTTACACAGTGTGTTGTGGTGTACACCTTTTTGTTCACTTTTTCCCCTTGTGTAGTGCTGTCCTCCTGCTTAAGGCACTGCCAAACTGGCCCATTGATTTGATCCATATTCGTGACTTCCAATGCTTTCTCTGTGGGAGTCAAATGTTGGTGGACAGCAAACATGAATGCAGAAAATGAATGCAAAACTCCAAAAGTATGTGCATAGTGACACATTTTCTTTTTTTCTCTGTCTCTGAAGCACTACAGATTTTAAATGACATGTGGTTAAAGTGCAGACTTGCAGTTTTTATTTGAATGAATTTTCATCCGTATTGGATGAACCATCTAGAAACAACAGCAAGTTTTAAACCTAATCCCCCTAATTTAGGGCACCAAAAGTATTTGGATGAATTAACATTATGTACAATAAAGTAGTCATGTTTACTACTCAGTCCCATATCCTTTACATGCAATGACAGCCTAAAGTCTACCACCCATAGACAGAAGCAGACACTTGGTATACTTTCAGTCCTGCTTATTTCTGGGCTTTTTTCCCTGCAGTTTTGTGAAAGACACGCTCAATTGACCTCTGATGTGGTGATTTACTTGGCCAGTAAAGAACCTTCCACTTTTAGTCCTGAAAAAGTGTGTTAGGGGCTTAAAGGGGCTGTATGTAGAATCTAGGTGAATTGCAACACAATTCTTCTGGACCCAATCTGCCATTGTTCGTCAATGTCTCTTGGTGACATGGTATGCACCAAAAATAATGTCATGTATGCACCAAAAATAATGTTTGTGTGCATATATTCAGCCCCTTTAATCCTTAGACATAGTGAAGTACTAGTTTTTTAGACAACAATAGCAATGGTGCATATTTTTTAAGAAATGATGGAGGATTACCTTGGTTCACCTGTTAAAAATCTAACTGATAATTTTATATAGGTTTTGTATTACAGTTTTTCACAACTACTTACTCACATTTCCTTAATGTGTATTAGTTTCTCAAAACTATAAACACCCTTCTTAAAACTCAAACCATATTGACCACACCCCAGACTTCTCACACAAAATTAAACATTATACTCCAAACCATATAATCTGGCATGTATGTTACATTTTCCTCTCAACATGTACAAAAAAGCATCCAATACAATGACATTAATTAATACACATTGCACACTGTTGAGAGGAATTTAAAACACTGTAAAAAATATATTATTAAATCAATAACCATAATGTGTTTCAGAATTCCCCCTTATGAATTTTGCACTTTGCATGATATTATAGACTCTAAATTATGTCTAGAGAGTATTCTGAAGTGAACAGAGAATACACAAATATCAGTTGTTAATTTGTGAGAGGTTTTGCTCTGTAATTGACTGTAATTTAGTCAAAGAAGACAAGAAGGAAAAAGCCTGTTTAGGAACGTCTCAGGGCAACTAAGAATAAATGTTAATTCTGCTACAGCCTCATCATTCTGTATCTGACCTGAGCCAGAGATTATCACCCTCTTCTACTACTCAGGCGACATTTTCTGAATGTTATACCTTGAAAAATAGCATTGTCTTGAATTATTCTTCTTGATTTGATTTCCCTAAACTTATATGAATGTTTTTGACAACGATGTTCACAATGGCTAGTTATTGGACTTCAGATGTCATGCATGGTCTACAAACTGGTGTTTCTATAAAGAGAAGAAGAAGTAAACTTCATAGTCTATGAATACAAGTCTCAAGTTCAACTAATTTTCCTGTACTGTCCTTTGCGTGCTACGTCATACAGATTCAGAGTACAGAAAACAGGGTGGTCAGCACAGCAGTTTACACTAAGTAACCTATTTTCATTTCTGAAAGTCAGGACCACAACAGTGAAACAGCTCAGGTTTAGCCGTAGTCTCAGCCCAGCTTCCCTCATTGTCACACTATGTGCAAGGACAATGGCCAAGTACAGGGTCACGAATCTCATTAATGATCATTGTTCTTCCTCCTCTCCCTCGTCCACCTCCTCTCATTCTTACTCTTTCCCTACCTCTCTCTCTGATGGTGTCGTTCATTGTTCCAAAACACAGATGAGCTTACATGTGGCCCTTTCTATTCATGCCAACATCCTGATTGCTTGTTGAATAATTATGCTTGTTAGTTTTTAATGCCTCGACAACTGTGTGTTAAACATGTTAGAATTACGATGATTTGAGTTTGGTATGTTTAATGGCAGCGTTTTCTACAAGACAACATGGTGACTGGTGATTTACGAAGAAAGTTGTGTGTAGGGTTTTGCAAAAAGTTTGAATAAATGGCTCATTAGCAAAACTATTTTTTGCATGTGAAGAATTCATTATTCATGAAGATCAGTCTGTAAAACTGATATTATATTAAAAAACAAAATATACACGATCTCACAAGCCTGTGCTAACTTATTATCAGCGTATTTCTAAAAAGCCTATAAAATTCATTATTTATTTTCTCAATTGAAAAGAACAATCGAACCAAACCGGAAAAAATGCTTAGTCATTTCCATTTTGTCAGAACTTGGGGGAAGCTGGGGCTATATATTATTTACCAAGTGTGGGGGTCGCAACCCTGCTCCAGGGTATTCACCTTTTTAAGGACAGGTATGTTGAATGTAATAAATCACTGAAGTTAACAATTAGCTCAACTGTAATGCAATATGTGAGATTTGTGAACAATGTTTTACGAGGACAAAATGTTTCAGCCATGTTCCCTTTTTCGTGTGACTAGTGCCTTTTATTTGTTACTGGACAGAGTGAATATATTACAGCAGTATTATCACCTGATGTCCACTAGATATGTATGATATAGATATGATATATACCTATATGATCGTCTACCTGGTCAGTTAAAGGTCACACAATTTGCAGGAAGTTAGGAGAGGGCAATTTCTTTGCCAAGATAGCTAGAACAGCATTGCAACTTTGCAGTTAGCTAGCTGTTGGGCTTGTTTTTCAACTAACTTGCTGTAGTCTGTGTTTCATGGACTGTTTGTACCATGCAAACATACCTAGCTTCACAATGCCAATGTACATTGTGGACTGCTCCATTAATAATGTATCACTTCCACCAGAATGTGATGCGTTTGACATACCTGGTGGACATCAGGCATAATTTGCACTCTGCTCGACCGGATCTCTGGATCTGAAAATGATCTCCGAAGTTTGCTATCGAAGATCTTCAATTTAGACCACAGTTAGTGTTAGTGATGGACTGAAACAAAAACCTGTTAACTCCTGAACAAACACGCCAAAAAGCACAAATAAAATCTATTCATGACAATACAACCCCCACTTCTATGAAATAATACATCAGCAGCCCTGTCAGCTATCCATGAAACACTATTATTCAACTATCAATCCTAAACAGTAGCTTTGAAAAACCATGCATTATCTTCTGTTTAATGCATGTAAGATTATCTCCTGTTCGTCCACAACACGAGCAGTAGACCAAGTAATGAGCAAGAAGTGTCTAAATAGGAAAGTCTACTTTGTTTACGAAGGCTACATGATGAAAGTGTTTCTGTCTTGTTTCTTAGCTATTAACTATTTGCTAATATGAAAAAAAATGTCATTGTTGTTTGTCAACCCTATACATTTGTATGAACCAAATCTAAAAGAAGTATGTATTCTCATTTATAACTGATTTCAAGTTCATCTCTGTCATCCAGGAACTCTTAAGTGGTCACACATGACTTCCTGTCTTACTGGAGCATAACTCCCTTATCTATTAACGTAGGTAAGGTCAGAGAACACAAATTAAATGAAACAAACGATTGTTGAGGTTCATAAATTAGGCAATCGCTGAAAATAATATAGCTACACGGCTAAATATTCCCCATCTCCACTATTAGGTCAATAATTAAGGGGTTTAAATCAGCTGTAGTGACTGGTGATGAACATGCCTGAAAGAGGACCCTAGTGTATGTTCACCCTTGGAGAAGTGTAGAACTTGTCTGAATCTTGGGGTTTACGAAGTCTCCAAAACTACAATTAGTTGGACGTCCTGATATTAACAAGTTTCTATTATCATTAAAACGTCAGTTCAGTTCCTGTAGTTTGCTGATGTAATTTGAACTTCCAGAATAACTACGTTCTATGTTCAGATGAGAAAAATAATAAGGAATCAAGACAAATATCCCGAATGTGTCATTGTTAATAAAAAACAACGCTGGATGCTTTTTTTGGTTCTTACCAGCACAAATCCTCTCCACACAACCTGATCAGTGTGGCCTCCAATACAGGATGCAATCCAAGAGTGTGCAGAGCTGTCCAGCCCACAGAGGGTGGAGAGGAGAGTCTGATGGTTCACAGTATCGAAGGAGGATATCTAGGATAACGAGAACAGAGGAGAAAGGGTTGACTTGTGCAGTGTGAAGAGCCTCTGTGAAAAAATGAGCTTGCACTCGGTTCAACAACTGGTCTTAAAGCCTGACTGATTAGAGTTGAGTAGATTACAGTATGAACCGCCAAGTTTTTAAGAGTACTTCATGATAAAAATTGTTGTCATTATTATCTTAGTGTTTTGGTTTATGAGGGTAAATAACAATACAAAGGCGTTTTGATTGTTTGGAGTGATTTTATCATATTTTCTTCTATCATAAAATCCAAATGGTAGCCATTTTCTCAAATGCTTGTCAGGACTGACAGGTTTTCTTTGTAATTTGGTGCATCATGTTTGAAAATTCAATGTTTCATGGTGTTCACAGAGATGCTGTCTAAAGGGGTATTTAACTTGGGCTACAGTTAATATTCTAGCATATTCTCCCAAGGGGTTTTAATGATAGTCCAGGGAGGTTGGCAATCACATTAAACGTTTTGCTGCCAGTCCACTCTGTACCATGAAATGAATGGCAGGCAGGGACCATGCATACCAAATTCTGACAGCCTGTAACAGACCTATACACACAGAGACAGTCTCTTCATATTTGTTCATCCCACAAATATATATATATATATATATATATATATATATATATATATAGTTCATCATGCAGTCTTTACTGACGAAAGTTACTGTTCAAGGCAAGTGATATACTGACAGAAGCAGAGTGGACTGATGCAGGGATGCAGAAGAAAGTAAATCTAATGGGATTCTGAGGTCTTGAGGTGGCGTAGCACATTGCCTCACTGTTTTGATAAATGTCAGTGTTGAGGAAGCTACTCTAAAAATATAATAGCAAGCTACCAATTACTTCATGTTGGAAGAACTTAAGCTACACTAAAGCTACCTTTACAAAAAATATTGTTTACTTCATCAAAGTTACAAAAGTCGCTCACTACGTACTTAACTACTCTACTGTATAGTATATGTAGTTCACAAGTCCCCAACACTGTTAGATGTAATCCCGTGATGTAGATTTGGGCAACTGCTAAAGAACATGGCATCAACCACTGTGAAAGCTCATAGAGAGGAATGAATGTTTTGTGCTTTAAATTAACATAAGAGGATCATGTCAGGTTGCTATAATAGGTCTTTTTCAGAATACTCCAAGTAAGGTATTACCAAAATGCTTTATAATTACATTTTTGTCAACAACATTTAAGGAGATTTCAGTGGATGCTGGAATGCTTGGTGGTCATGCGCAGACATTATATCATATTTTATGCTGTTTCTAGAGACCCTTTCACTGGAATATAGTCTTTGGTTTCCTATTTCCTCAGCCAAAACAGAAATGTGCTTTGCATACCTGGTCTTGCTTTTACCATCGTGGATATTTATTGGTCTCTTTCTTTGGCCATTTTGTTTTAGGTTCTAATCAAAGAATATTGGGTTTAACAGGCTTTGTTCATAGATGTTCATAGAACTGTTTTTATGTTAAATTCTAGAAAATCTACAGTAGCAGACCCTGTTGCTCCCTGAGGCAAATGTGTTTCTTGACAGAAGTGGGATTTATGTACCAAATTGTTATACTTAGCGCCACCATCTGACCAGTCAGTGTAAATTGTAAATAATTAATCCTCTATTGCAAGATGTATAACTAATCAAAATGTCATTAAAATAGGCCAGTGGATTTTATCAGGTTTAACATGCATATGTACGTATTCATGTAATGAGCCATTCAAAATCTCCTTCCCAAAGTCATTGTAGAATACAAAAAGCACACTACATGTTGTGTTGTGTTTAAATAATAAAGTCTGGATAAGAACTTAGAATTGCTTCTAAGCATGTTGAAGCTTTTTTTTTTTTTTACAAATCTGCATGTAACAACTTGCCACATACCTACACTGTACAGCAGTCAGTTTAACATAATTCACATAAAAAATATTTAATTTGAGTGTGTTTCACCTTTCAGATCCAGCCTTTTCTAGAGGGATAATGATGATGCAGATGTCAGGGATCAAAACAACCCTACTCACTACCTCAAAACTTTGCCTACAATCCCAGATCAAAAGTCATAATGAATGACCACATCAATATCCCAATGCAGAGGGAGTAATATTCAAAAAAAAAATTTTTAAATGGTCCCAGGTAATTTAGGTTCAGTCAACACTTTCAGTCCACCGGAATCAAACTTATCAGCAATCAACAACAATTATAACATTTTTATCTTTGAATTAAATCCACCTCCAGGCCAGTGATATATAGGGATATATGCCAGCGAACTAGGGACAGTAAAATTGCTCTAGTTCTTTGAGCTATGGCAAAATAGATCGAAGATTCTTCTGTCTCAATGAATAGTTTTGTGATGAAACTGAACGAATAAAAGTTAAAAATACAAACATTTTAACTAGTTCAGGTGAAATGAATAATAGAACAAACTTTGGGGCTTCTAGTTTAGTGTCTGGAATTGCCTGCTGTGAGTAGAGAGGCACCCTACAACAATCACACTGTCAAGTTTCGGAGAACACCTTGAAGAGTGACATTTTCTGGATAATCTAGGGGAAGACAAACACAACTAACCCACCTTAAAGGAATCTAGAATCCACATGTCCAAGAGTTGACATTATCAACCTATTATTACTGAGATGTTACATCAGAACTTGTGCAGTGTTTCAGTATCTCAAGGTTGCCCAAATGTTTTAGCTCATTAAGGCACGCTTTACATCTCATAATGAATTGACCATATGGTCACCATGACAAGAATGATTCTTCTATGCCAGATTATTTACATTTACTTGGACTCATTTTCTGGGTTCACAAAGGATATTATAAAATAGGGCTGCGAACTTGGTCTCTGTCACACTTATGTTAACTAAAAAAACTCTGTTCAGAAAGAAGAAGCACTGTAGTTGCTGTCTCAAGGCCTATAATAGCTGATGTCACAGCGTTTAACCAGCCCAAGGCATTAAAGCATCATGGGTACAATACATTTGTAGCTAGCAGCTATTGATCCTATGCTGTTTTTACTTCAGGAGAAATACTGAATCTAATGGTCTGCAATAAATCATTCCATAAATGTAATCTCCTAATTCAGTAGCTTGTTTTTCTGCACTTTAAAAGGTTACTCAAAAGTTAAACAACGCCAGCACAATAGGAGGGAAAAGGTAAAGATTCCTGCACAGATAAACACTAAATAAAACTGTAATTCATTTTTATTGGTGGGCAGTACTGTTGTGTGGACCCCCCGATGCTGAACACTGCTCTTCAATGTGCAAACAGCACCTGCTGGAATAACAAACGACCATCGCCTTCGGGGGAGAGCCAATCAAACCTGACACAGCCTCCAGTCCTGTGCTCTGAGCGGCCACCTCTAGTGATTTCTAACAGGGCTCTCAGCCAGTCGACGTGCTGACTTCATGTCTGGCCTGGCGAAGAACCCATTACGAGCGGTCTCCCACGGTTACTGCACTTCCAATCTTGCTGTGCCTCCTCTCCAGGAACAAAGGGGTTCACACCAGGTACCTGGGTCTCACCAAAACACACCTAATTGTTCTGCTGATTATTTAATGTGAGGATCTGCAGTATATCGATACCAGAAACTCCAGCATCTGTTTTATTTGACATTCAAGTAAAGGACAATTTAAGGTTGTTTTTAAAAAGGGAAAAACCGTAAAAAACCATGGCGTGCCCAGCAAGTGCGCAATACTGCAGTCGAACCATCCAGCCTTAGTGCTACAGCAACAGGGACTCAAACTCACAGCAGTTGACTTTCTGTAGACAGTTGGTTCAGGATGTTGAACTTCTAGTATATAGGGTGTGCCATAATGGTGATGGAACAGTACAGCCGCTGCAAGGAATTCCAAAACACCAGAGATCTAATCTTTGACCCCTGATTGGATCAATTGGAAGACAACAAAAAAACTATATACTGAAACTACAGCAGGTCGTTGAAGAAGCACTGCTGACACGGAGTTCAGTATCTTTACAGGTAGGAGTGAGAGCAGTAATCTCAGCTGTTATGTTGTTGCCCAGGGTTGTTCAGGCCCCCCAGCCTCCCTGTTAACCTCACCCTCCCTCCACTGAACAGAAGGGGCGTCACAGTCAGACCATTTATTATTTTACAGTCATCTGCCAGTCCCTGCTGTGAAGTTCATTGGGTTGTTATTTTGGCTGGTTGAGAAAAAAAAATGAAAATAGATTGCTAGGCCTGAACCTCTAAATTACACAAAAAAAGCTAGACTATAGTTAATAAAGAGAATGCAAACAAAACATAACCCAGGCTGTTTTATAGACTTTTGTTAAAAACATGGTTTGAGCGTCATGCTGCAAACTAGCTTTGACAGCACCATAGAGCCCAAAGGGAAAGGCCAGTACACTTCGCTGACATGCTCAATCAGTGTCAAGGGGTATGTAACACTTATCCTCTCTAAGTCAGTACAAAATCTACCTCTCTGATCCAAAGATAGATACAAATATAACCATGGATATGAAAAATATACAGTACCATTTTTTTTATTTTACAAATGTCCAATGATTTGTTCATTGCCATGGACCCATTAATGTTCCAAAGGAAACATCTGGAAATTACCTGCAGATGTTTGAGAAAGAACCAGGCTAACTTATGATGCTGAGATTCACTTTTGACACTAGCAGCCAGTAATATCACTAGCTAGCTTTCATCTTCATGATGAAAAAAACTTTTTATTGCAAAAGAGCCATTTACAAATGAGGCAAGAGAAATTGTCCGCCATGTTTTTTGTTTTGGTCAGGCTGCCCAGAGTTAGCATATTCAAACTTTCATATCAAATCAGTGATTGATTAGCCAACAGTACATCTGACTGCAGGGATGGCAAAGAATGGTCAAAAGCTTCAAAACCCATTTTTGTCAATCAGATTGCAGATTATTTAATAAAAAATGAAGTAGTTTTTAACATGGCCGGGGTAATCAAATCAAATGTGTTACTACTTTGATCTTCTCTATTTATTAACTAATGCATTATTTTGGGAAGTGTTCGTAAGTAAGTATCACTGTTAGTCGACACCTGCTGTGAACGCAAATACAATTTAATTTGTATAGGAGGATTAGACTATTTTCTTTTGTATGTTAATCTGGAAATCCTCCTCCAGTTGAGGAATCATGAAGGAAAATAATGTGATTCCTAGTTTGGGAAATGCTGTAATAGACCCATTTTTTTTCAGGAGGCTCTTAAATTCTCCAGAGGAGAGACTTGAGTAGAGATAGCAACAGATTAAAGTGTTCAACACTGCACAGCAGGGTTAATTCACTCTTGAGAGAAATCTATCAACGATTCAGTAGTCAGTGACAAATGTATTCTCCTTCAGACAGGAGAATTTTAAGAGAGGAACAAAAATAATCCTCCGTGAGATTAGACGCACAGATGATCAATAGCTACATCTGAAAATGTTAATAGGCCTATCCCTGAAGTTATTTAAATGCAACTAATTAATCCTGTGTGGAATTTTAATCAGTTATCATCATACTGAAAGCTAATAAAACAATTATTTTCCCATGTTTTCTTTTATTATTTATTATCATAATCTCATTCACTTTTTTAATTACATTGAGAAAATGTTCTGATAGGCTTTTGGTATTGTGCACATTTCAGAAGAGCAGTTTAATTTGAGAATTAGCAACTGCAGCACTTTTTAAGGCCTACTGATTAAACTGTCGCGAAAGAAACCAAATATGCTTTGTTTTCAAGTTTGATTGTAATTGCATTAAATAACATCGTAGCACCAAATTGGATTTCCTCTATTAGGGTTATTTTCCTTCTGGTGCTATTCCTTGTTCATGCGCAATCTGAGTTACTGGAAGCTTCTAGTTCCCGGTGGGACCTTTCACTTCAATGACGATCCAGGTCCAAGTGGGTACCCTGTAAAATATTACTTGACGCGGCATTTAAATCAACACAGAAACAAATCAACA
Source organism: Esox masquinongy (assembly GCA_016801175.1). Taxonomy (NCBI): domain Eukaryota; kingdom Metazoa; phylum Chordata; class Actinopteri; order Esociformes; family Esocidae; genus Esox; species Esox masquinongy. The sequence goes on from JACXGI010000399.1 coordinate 140,263, forward strand.
TCAGAAATCTACAACATTCAACTTCTGTTTTCACAACTGCTAAACCACATTTCCTGAATGTGCACCACATTTTCTCAAAACTATAAATACACTTCTCAAAAGAAACACTGAACTCATTAAAACCCAGACTTCTCACATAAAATGAAACATACTCAAAACCATGTTATCTGTCACGCAACTGAAATGTTGTCCTCAGATGATACATATAAGCTTAAAATACAATGACAATTCTGAATACCCCCATTGGAAACTGCCAAGAATAATTTAAATCCTATTATGAATTCTGCACTTTGCAAAAACATTGTAGACTAAATTGTGCCTAAAATGTTTGCCAAAGTGTAAAGAAAATACCAAATAGCATTATTGTTCATTGTCTTGGAGGATTTGCACTGTAATTACAGTTTTTCACAGTTGCTAACCCACTAAAACTGGTTCTATGAATAATATACACAAAACCATTTAGCTAAATTCCTGAAGGAAGACCATTTACCCCGACTTTTAAGCACTATTCACCTGTTATCACACAAATCTCTCACATCATAATTTTTTGGAAAATTCTACACACAACTCTCTATTTAAAGCACAATTGTTACCATGTTGTCATGTGGAAAACACTGGTATACAATAACTCAAAACACAGCAATTCTAACACACTCCAAAAACAGTTGTTGAGGTATAAATACTAACAAGCATAATAGTCAACAAGCAATCAGGATTTTGGCATGAAAAAAAGGCCACAGGCAAGCTCAACTGTGTTTTGGAACAACTGATGACAACATTATAGACAGGTAGGGGAACAGTAATAATGAGAGGAGGTTAGTGAGGGAGAGGAAGAAGTACAATGATCTCTAATGACACTCGTGGCACTGTACTTTACCATGTTCTTGTACATGGTATGACAGTAAGGAAAGCTGGTCTGTCACGGTTGCATCAATTTCAGATCAGTTACTGTAAATGTATCTGTGCTGACTACTCTCTTTTCTGTACAATTAATCTGTTTGCAATAGCACATGAAGTACAGTACAGGGAAAATAAATGAACTTGTGTTACTTAAAATGACAACCGCATTAATATGGATAATGAAACAATACAGTCTTTCCACTGTCAGTGTTAACACATACGAGTCCATAATCACACGGGCGTGAATGAAATTTGTCATCTCATTACGCGTCGCATGATTCCATAATGTTTGTGCTAGCCACACCAATTTTATTACATTTCAACCAGGAGAGCCTTTGAAACACAGTTTAGTTTTGCTGTGAGACGCCCACAAGCCATGCTATCAAATAAACGCTAATATAAGAAATCAGTGGATTATCCCCCTCATCAGGTGAACTTGCAAAAAAAATCTTAAAAATGACCAGTTGGAGCTAAAAAATATATTCAGTAGACTTTCTGGAACAAGGAGGGAGTTTTGGTTTTGCTATAGGACACCCACAGGCAGTGCTGGCTCTAGCCTATTGGGGGCCCTAAACAAAATTTTATTTGGGGCCCCCTCTCCCCTGTCGGTTGGGGGCTCCCTAACAGTTGAAGGCCCCCTAGCGGTCCTAGGCCCTAAGCGACTGTTTATGTCACTTATGCCTGGAGTCGGCCCTGCCCACAGGCTGATCTTCAATGGTAAGGGCAAGCACAGTATGGTTTGGGAAAATAGACAATGAGGGTGAAAAAAAAAATCTGAAACAATAAAATAAAATTAAAATGAATATTTATTTGCAATCTTTGGATACAAATTAGGCAAAGCAGAAAATAATTGAACAAAACTGTTCTCCACTATTTTATATTAATGTTGCTACATTTTGAAGTATCTGCTTTTATGCACCATAAGACTAAGGGCATTTTCATTGTCATATCAAAAAAGTTTCCATAGTTGTTTCAGGAAAAGGTACAGTGGTCTAACAACTGTATGAAAATACAAAATGATCAATGCAAAATTAATCATAAAACAATTGCATATGTTAACTCTGCTCTCACGGAATTGAGTCCCTGTGTTAAGCAAGCTAGCTATCTCTATTATTAGCAATGCTAGCAAATGTCAATCAATCAATCAATCAAATTTATTTATAAAGCCCTTTTTACATCAGCAGTTGTCACAAAGTGCTTTTACAAAACACCCGGCCTTAAAACCCCAAGGAGCAAACAACAGTAGTGTTGAATTTCAGTGGCTAGGAAAAACTCCCTAAGAAGGCCGAAATTTAGGAAGAAACCTAGAGAGGACCCAGGCTCAGAGG
>JACXGI010000400.1:9888-40128 GCA_016801175.1 Esox masquinongy
CCCCCCCCACCCATCCAGCTGACTCTGACCCAGTCGATCCAGACAGCTGCAGCCCCCCTCAATCCTACCCTCACACCATCTCTCCTTTTGATCACCAGTTCAGTCCTGAAGGTACCACAATCATTTAGCAGGATGTAAAGCAAGAATAACAGGGGCGAATCTGTTCCGATGGAGGCAGAGACTAGAGGTAAAGATTTGGCAGCAAAAGACCCATTGGACTGTATTTCATATGAAATAGTCTTTGTAGCCATGTTCAGCTGTGCATGATTGCACAAAATCTATGATCTCTCTAATGCTGGTGAAGAAGCTGGAAGAACAATTTATAAGTAGGCTTTAACGTGCCCATAATTGTCAATGAGAACTATTTGCCTGAAAGTAATCAGAACAGCTGAGTGATGACAATCGGCATCGAAGCCTGTCTAGACCTCCCATTTATACAATGCTCCATATCTATAAGGCATTAGGTGGGTCTAGTGGAGACTCGGTAGGTTGTCTTATTACTCAACATCATTTCAACATTTCTTTACTGAGTACCTGTGGTGCGAACACGTCCTGTCCTACATCAGGGAAAATGGGTTTGTTGAATGAAGCCAAGCTGCTACCCTTGAAAGCATCCTGGCTGCCACCCTCAGAACAGGCACAGGTTCCCCCGATCTTGTCAAGGGTGGATAACACGGCCCCAGAAAAGCAGCTCTGGGCAGAAGAGAGAAAAAAAGATTAGTACGTGGGTCTGTGCCCAACGGTTTGCATTTCATTTCATTCTCATAATTTCTTCCTTCTGCCATCGCTGTTAATAGAATGTCCTCGTTGGCTCTTAACACTTTTCCTGTGTCTGTTCCCTGTGTGTCACTAGACTCCAAGATGGGAAACACAGAGGTACAGTACTTTTTTCTACGGTTGAAAACACATCCATAACAACATGCAATCATAACAAAAAAAGAATGTTGTCGGGGCTTGGGTAATCTGTTGAGCACTTCTAAATCCCAGGATAATAAACAGGATTATCTGTTTAGGTTGGGTTGACAGATTGAAATACGTGTTACAGACAAGATATGTTTGGTTGAGGTGGGGCACATTTTGATACCCCCGCCAAGCATTTGAGATGCGGGAAGATGTTTTGTAATGAAGTCGCTAATCTGCATCAAACTGAAAAAGGGGACTGAATCCCTCCACAAATAAAGAGGCAAAGGTTAACGCTATGTATAGACCCTCTATGGAATAAATCCCCACTGACCACTCCATCACGACCAAATATGACTAATATAATACCTATTCTCCAGGAGAGACATCAGTGGAGACGGCAACAATATGACAGAGAATGGGAAAGGCTGTCATCAACTGGTAATTAAGTCAAGTTGGAAAATATTATGCATGTGAAAACACCAGTTGAGAAAATACTGTTGGTTAAATGCACAACAACACAAGTTGATAAGGAGGGAAATCCAGAAAGATAATTATTGTGGAGCCACCAAACTGTAAGAGACCTCAATAACTCGCAGCCTTGAGGACCAGCTCTTTTTTTAGGGCGATCATGTAAGCAGTTGTCAATGGGGCATTGTCTCTGAACTGGGTTTGGCCTCGGGGAATCGGCCCTACAGTATAGGTGTGGTCCAAGTGTGGAGGTGACGAAAGAACACTACTCAACAGGACACTATTACCCAGGACCTCTGCAGAGAACATAGGGGAAAATGGTCGGGTGAAAGCCTGTCTAAAGACCCTCCAGGTCCACCCTCTTAGGCATTAGACTTCCTGTTGTCTCTCTCTAGAGCCACGCACACAATACAAAAAGATGCATTACGAGCTAAGAATAAATATTTTCTTCAAGAGGGTAGTTAAGGTTGCTTTGGTACCATACTACCATATTCCTAGAACTCTCTTATTACTTAAAATCCTCCATGTAGTCAATTCAAGATTTTATGGATAAAAGTGAATATATGTTTGTTTTTAATAAACAGTTAAAAACTAGGAGCATGAATATTCAAACATCCAATCATTGTTTAAGGATGACCTTTGTTGTTCTATCTTTAGAACGTCCTTTCACACAATTCTCAAAAACTTTGTAAATATATACAGCTCCGAAAAAAATTAAGAGACCACTGCACCTTTTTCGTTCCTTTCCAAAAAAGTTGAAAGGAAAGTTTTAAGTGAGGAACAGAAGCGTTCAATTTGCAGCGGTCTCTTAATTTTAACCCTTCTGTTCCTCACTCAAAACCTTCCTTTTCGACTTTTATTGGAAAGGAAAGAAAAAGGTGCAGTGGCCTCTTAATTGTTTCCGGAGCTGTATTTCGTTGTTACTAAGCATTATTACTTTAAGGAATAAGATAGGATAAAAGTGCCTGTTTTAGCTTTCTCTCCTAATAAAATAAAATATACTGATGCGGAGAAATCTCAAATTTGTAAAAAGTGTACCAACCCCTCTAAAGTGAAACTATCATCACCTGTTCAAATTTTCAAAAGGCAAACTGCATGTCAGAGCAAGTCATTCAACTCATCTAACTTGATAACTTTTCAGAAATGCACTACCATTCAAAAGTTTGGGGTCACTTTTGAAGTCCTTATTTTCGAAAGAAACGCACATATTTTGCCCATTAAAATAACATCAGAAATATAGGTTAGACATTGTTAATGTTGTAAATGACTTTGATGAGAAACATCACAGGTCCTCTTGCTCAGTTGTGCAGCAGGGCCTCCCACAACTCTCTCTATTCGGGTTTCCAGCTACAATAGTCATTTACAACATTATAAATGTCTACACTGTATTTCTGATCATTTTGATGTTGTTATAAACTTTTGAACGGTAGTGTACATGTCTGACTAAGGTACCAACAGCACGTTAGTTGCAATCATTTTTAACATGTTTTATCTAAGCTGCGAAACTTGCAGTACTTTTCAGTATATGAAATTCAGCACATAAGACTAACAATAAAACAAATCTCAAAACCACTTGAAAAGTAAAATAAACAAGCATCACATTTTTTTCCACTTCAGATGGCATCTTGTGAAGGCATCTACCGGTATTCTGCAAGCAGCCAAGTTGGTTGGTAAACATCCATCCATTATCGGCACAAGTGAAATCAGCATGATGTTTATGTTTCCCGCTGCGGGGGAAGACCTATGGGGTACGTCCTGTATGCACGCGGCCTGCTCTGTGGTGTGGACGGACTCTGTGTGTGTGTTTCCATTCCTCTGCGGATGCCTGCTGAGTCTTCCTGTGTTTCCAGAGAGTGGTCCTCTCTAACGTCAGACAGAGAAGGCCTCAACAGGTATTCCCCTGTACACGGGGCTGAGTGGTTGTGAATGTGGGTTGCTGGGGTGTAAGGTTCAACGCCCCTTGCCCTTCCTGCCTTTGTGGGACTTTGCGTAGGGTGGTGCCACTTCATCAACGAGAGGTGTCCTCGCGAGGTGACCCTTGCCCTACGGGTTCATCCAGTGAGATCTAAGAATACGCCATACGGGCGAGGTGACATTGGACTGATAATACTAATGATACTGATGGGTGATAAAGAAGCATGGCTGGAGGCTGAGGTGGATTCCCCTGCCTGGGGACACAGGCTTACAGCTGACAGGGAGGGCAAGTCAAAACATGCTCTCTTTCTTGCTCTCCGAGCTCTCAGGTTGACAACTACTTAAACCCATTATCTCTGCCTCAGATGATGAGGGAGAAGTAAGGCTCTCGAAGAGCAACTAGAAGGGGGATGAAATACAAAATCAATCTGCAGAATAATAGCACGTTGCTCCACAGTGTCCTCCGTTGTGGGAAAATAGCATAAATTGACCTCAGTGGTTTAACTGGTTACCTCCTAATACGCAACCACAGGATGTTCTGCTGCACACCTGTGCCCCAAAGAGGTCGTGGATCAGTGCAGAGGCAGAGAGATGGGTGAGTGTCAGTCCAGCGTCAAAGGATTTGGGAAGGAGAGAGAGGCATGTAGACACCTAAGCCAGACTCTGGGATCACCTTTGTTTCTGGGGTACTGAGGAGCAGGCTTTTCCTTGCCCAAAGTCAATCCTTGACATTCCAAAATGGCAGGTCGGAGTGTGAGCCACATTGTTCTATTCATAAGGAAAGTGCATGACGACTCATCGCCTCTCTCTTCGTCACACAGCACTGGGATTCAGCTGGATTTGTCTCTCAAAAGAGATCGCTCACCTGGCTGTTTGGAGCAAAAAAGCCCCAGGGCCAGGATACAAAACACACAACAAAATATGATGAGACAGATGTCTTCTAACTGTCCCTCTTCTGATTCAGCTCTAAAGACTCCCATCGGGTTCTATCCTTACTGTAATACCAATCCTGACCAAACATTACTACAGACAAAATGTCAGTATAATTCCATTACTTTTAATTCCTAAGAAGGTAATCCTGCGAAAAAAACGTTTAGGTTGTGAACTACGAGCCTTTTGCTTTTCTTTTTTGTATTTAGGAGAATCCCATTGTGTTGACCTCCTCGCCATCCCCTGCCCCTCTCCCCTGTGTCTGACTGCAGGTCTCTTGAGTAGGGCTGGTTTCCGTGATGGGGAGATGTTTCCTGTGGCAGGTCTGTCTGCCGCTGATTACAGCCCATCCATCAACCAGACCTCCTCAGAGCAAAGCAAAAGGGACAGAGGAGAGAGAGCAAACACAAATGAAACCCTCATTTGACGACACATCCCCATGGCGAAGTAATTCCATTCAAGATCTGTCTTCTTTACAAACATAATTACAGGAACGGATGTCATGTGTTGAAAAAGGGCACATAAATACACACACGTACGCACGCACACGCACACACAGTGCATGGGGTCATCCAGCGCTGTGGGTTCTACATTACAACAGAGGTTGAACCATGGGTCAAGCGCAGTGTACCGATGAAACAGGACCCTGCCGTAAATCTGGACCCCAGGTTCCAGGTACCGGGGAAATGACCCACCTCCCCACCCCCAAACATCACCCTTTGGGACTGATTACCCTTTGCAGTAGATGAGTCTCTCACAGGACGGTCACTATACCACCTCTGGTATAAAACCCATGGTCCTGGTCAAAACAGACCGCTGAACTGTAGCTTTTGCCTTAACACTTTTGGTGGTGGGCTGCAGGCGTGGGTAAACAGGAGGTAGCGAAATATCCTCCCAGGACAAGCAGAGGAAACCACACACTGAAACTGCAATGGTCAACTGGCAGTCACACTGTGGGGTGTTGAGTCTGATAGACGGTGTTGAGTCTGAGAGACGGTGTTGAAGCTACGGCCCATTGTGTGATGCCTGTGTTTGTGGATTGTTGTATAACTTTCGAGTGACCTTGCATGTAAATGTGAGCGTGCTCTTGTGTTGGCCTTTGGGAGGGCCCCAGTTGTCCCAAAGGTGATAAATAACAGCAAATTGCTCTAAAACGAAGTCATGCATGCGCTTTACAGAAAGGCTCATAAATTGTGTTTCTATTCCCATTGCTCTGCTTTCCTACCTATGGTCTCAACACTAAGCTCAATTCATTAAATCAGCATTTGTCATCAGGTCTTAGTAAAGACAAAAAAAGTATTTGTAGAATGCATTTGATTTCTCTCCGAATCTTCTTCAGTCTGACTGAAGTAAAATCTTCTTCAGTCTGACTGTAAAATACTTTTACAGCTCTGGTAGATAACTCAAAACATAAATTTTTAAACAAAGTAGTTTGCAGAAAATAGTTGGATGTAAAACACATTGTTACAACAGATGTTATACGTGGTCTATAACTATATGTACTGTATAGTGCACCGATTATACTCAAGTATTGAACAGAAGAATCACAGGAGGATGCAGTTTACGGCCCAAAGCTAAGCTCTGACCCTTGTTTCAATCGCTTGTTCAGGGCTCCTCCAGGGCATGAGGCTGTGAGGGCAGAACATTCTTCAGAGAGTTGTGACTCTCCCACTGACCACACTCACCTCTCTATCTGACATGTTATCCAACCTAAGGCCCTGGTTCACAGGTCACCTACGCTGTGTTCACTACAGGCAATGCATTCCAAAGCCGAACTTTGACCTACGCGTGGGGGTCTCGGAATGAGGTCCAACAATGGAACCCCACCAAGACAAGTCTGAACAGTCATGCCTCGTTACAACCTTCAGCAACCTGTCAACAAAGAAACACGTCAAGTGTCATCATGTGTCCTGGGGAGGTCCCGTGGTCTGAGCCGCGGTTTTGGTTGCACATATACTGATGCAGCCCGGGTTCAAATCCAGCCCTCGGTTCTTTCAGCAAACGTTTCTTCCAAAGGGTTTTCACGAAACATAGACCCACATCACAAGTGTGCCATTGCATTTGTTTACCTTTTGATGAACACAATGTCGGTGCTAACCACTAACCCCTAGTTCCATGATCAGAGTGGCGGGAAACTGTTTCCCCCCTGGCAGGATGACAACCAGGAAACAGACCAGGCAGAAGCACTGGGACAAGGACAAAGACTGACCTCCCAACCACCAGAGGAACAGAAACAACTTGAATGGAGAGTTATTTAAGAGTGATGGGGACAGAGACAGCCATCAGAATGTGTTTCTTCTGATCTGGCAAAGGAAGGAGAACAGGAGGGAAGTGAACGACAGGCTCAGGCAGATTTAAAGCAATTCTATTACTGTACATTTCAGTGGGGTGAGGGGGGTTACTTCACAACAATATGAATGGGTCTGTGACGAATAAGCTTGGCACCAGGAGACAATACTTTTTATAGCCTGGCGCTTGTGTGCTAGCGGGTCTAATGGATGGATAGTCTGTGGAAGCCAGAGTAAGGCTTTCTCTCCCACTGCAGCCCAGCTGCCTGTCGGCCTGTGGTTACCCGATTATTAGGAAGACCCTCTGAAGTCAGAGCCAGCTGCCCCTGAATATATCAACACTCGCACATGCAACTGTAGCTGCCTGCAGCGCTCTGCTAATAATATGATATATGGTATTCGGATGCTTTTATTGAAAGAAATCCCAATCATATAGCTCCGGAAAATTTAGGAGACCGCTGCACCTTTTTCTTTCCTTTCCAAAAAAGTCGAAAAGAAAGTTTTTGAGTGAGGAACAGAAGGGTTAAAATTAAGAGGCCACTGCAAATTGAACGCTTCTGTTCCTCACTCAAAACTTGGACCTGGAACGTCCGTGGATCCGTAACTCCACAGTTAATACATACTAAATTGTGAGGCTGAGCAGAAAGGTGACATATTGCCACTTAAGAAGAAAAGCCTTGTCAGAGAAATATAACCAGCGGAGAGGTTCTTTACATAACAGACATGGGTCATCACATTGCAGGATGCTGTTGGTACATAGCTTGTTGTCCCCCATTATAAAATTGGGGAGAGGACTCAAGAACCGCCATGAAATGGATTTTCGGCCATTTTTATTTTTGTGAAAAACAGTAGTCCGTTGCTAACTTATCCATGTGTACAAAATGTAACATTTTGCGTCTATGGACAAAGATGGCTCAATGCAATATTTTCAAATTAGAACATTACCATTATAAACTATAAAAAGTCTTGTGAGTGTCCGGCACATAAAAGCATAAATCCCTGAACAATATTTGTATTTTAATAACGTTTTGAATGCATGTTGCAGCCACAGTTGAGACCCCAAGGTGATGCTAACAGGCACCTGTATATATCTCTTCATCTGTTTGACTCAGAGGGATGATATTTGACACAAATGACCAGGAATTTCAGTCTTCCTAACCCAAGTACTATCTCAGATACCAATGGCATAGTTTTGACAAAATGTAGGTGAATAATGAGTTATGTCATAGAGCTCTGACATTTACAAATGACGCTGATTGGCCCAGAGGGGGGGAAGAAATGTTTAACGTTAACTTTTTAATTTGTGTAAATATATCTTTACATTCTAGATTCCACTGAGAATATCCCCCATTTCAAAACGGCTGTGTGGAGATTTCTGCCATGGTGAATCGAGAGTGAATGTCTCATAGTCAACCACCTCCTCATCTTTTGTTGCTCCAGCGTGGGTTGTCAGAGCATGTGTATGACGGCTGCTGTACACTGTGGGAGAAAATGGCGTGCCCAGCGTTCGCTGAAAGGCTGCCGGTGGTGTGACCCTACGCTGGCCCATGACCTACAGCCAATCAGAGTGAGGCTCAGCGGCGGGGTGCCTAGGTCGACATGACAGGTCTTGCGGCGACGGGCTGGTGGAGCGCTCGGCACTAATCCCCCTCCCGGTGTCCCCCTTCGCTCGCCGCGCCCGACACATTCCTGCACATCGCAGCGACAGCCCCTGCTAGGCCACAGGAAGAACACCAGCTGAGCCCTGAGGAAAAGAGGAAGGAGAATGAGGGAATGAGAGAGAGGGAAATGGAAAAAAGGAAAAAAGAGAGATGTAGATAACTAGGGTTACAGGCAGAGTGCACATATATTTGCATATAAGGGGGACAGATTTTGTTTGTATGTGCGTTGGAATATGGAAAACAGCATACATACGCACAGGAGCTGGGTTGTTCAGCATGGTCTATGTCGGCGTGTTGCTACTAGCGTGTGCAGGTTGAAGGGAAGACACTCAGGGGCTCCCTGAAAGTAATTACTCTGGCATGCAGATAACCAGAGGAACAGCCATGCACGTGTCGGTGCACCAAACACACGCATGCAGGCACCCAAGCATAGACAAACAAAAGACACAGTCAAAGACTCAGACAAAAACTCAGACATACACTCTTCTCTTGTTCTCTCCCTCTCTCTCTCTCTCTCTCACACACACACACACACACACACACACACACACACACACAAACACACACGCGCGCACACACGCACGCGCACGCGCGCACACAGGTCAGCAAGTGCAGGCCAGGCCTCAACTCCCCAAGCTTTGCAAAACACACCCTTCCTGTTTTCATAAGGGAGAACAGAGGAGGAGCAGAGGAGGAAGGGAGAGGAGAGCGAGTTGGTGTAGGAGAGAGCTCTGGGGCATAACCACAAGTCATGGGTGGTTAAGGTGAGAAGGCTTTTCCTGGGACAAAACAATGGCTTTAAACGCAAGTTCCAACTACCGCCTCGCCTTTTTGTGCATGTGCATGGTGTGTGGGGCTGAGTGACTGTGTGCATTAAAGACCCCTGCAATGAAAATAAATCAGGCTGCAAATGGAACTTATCAGGTTAGCACAGTCCACCTCGTGTGAGCGGCAGGGCCAGTTGTGGCGAGGACTCCAACGAATTCCTGAGGGACCCGGCGCTCTGCCGGCGGCTTAACAGCAACACTTCTGGCATCCTCTGGTACAGCTCCCCACACATTAGATATGTCTCAAATGTGGGAAAATCACCATAAAGGAGTCTTGGGCTTCTTGAAATGCTAATGATTATGGATATCAAAAGACTTCAATGATTGATTTCCAACTCGAGGGAAGATAATGTATCAGCTGAGGTGAATAGTCAGAGGAATAGTAGTGTCACGCAATATTCATATATGCATGCCAAAATTGTCAGCTACATTATTCAGCACCATCTGGGCCTAAGGGCTGGGAAAATAGAAGGTGGTCCTTTTTCCCACACTAGAAACAACGTAAGGTTAAGAACCCATTTCTCACTGTGACAAGAGACTCCATGATAATATATGCCTTTATGCTTTCTCCTCAGCATCCACAGTTTCTCGCTGACCCAGTGTCTCTGTCTCAACCCATTCACTCAGTCTCACCCTTTTCCTCTCTCTGCACAGTGAACATCTCTGCAGGCTGCAGACGAGGGCCCCTTTAGAGCAGTCATGGCAGCCTCTGCCATCAGAGTGATAGCCTCTACATCAGTGATAGCAGGAGGAAGGTGAACAGGGTAAGAAAGATAGCAAGGGAGGTTGTGGATGGAGTCCAAGATGGACCACACCCTGTGGCTCCAGGCCCGGTCACACAGGAAAGACCCGCGAGTATTGCAGCCACCCATGGGTCTTCAGAAGCAACACTGGGTTATACAGTTTCAGGCGTTCAGCAGTTCACTGGACTGGCCTGGATTTTTTACATCCAGAAGTCCGGTTTGAGCCGCATCTAAAAATCAGCGAAAAGACATTGGTCCAGACAAGACAGAAAATTTGCTGGAAGAGATGGGGTTGAATAGTGCTTACTGCAAATACATCGAACCATTTTCATCGATTCTTTCTTATGTGGCAAATGAACGGAATCCAAATCATTTCACAATGGATTACTTACATGGGTCCATGTGAAATCTCAGAACCCTGATCTGTTATTTGTCCCATTTCTATTGCATCTTGCTCTTTGTGGTCTGCATCTGGCCACGAGGATGTCAACAGTTAACGGTTCAGGGATTCAGGCTCCCACCGTCACCCACCGCGGTGGACACCTGCCTCTCTTTCAGAGCCACCGTGACATTTACATCTCAAAGGGGGGCATCAAGAAGCCTCTGTCTGTGCTCTCCTCCACTCTCAAGAAATCATTTAATTTATCTCTTCATCAACGGAAATATATGCCTTTAGAAACCCCTCCCTGCCCCCTCCTCCTCCAACAGACACAAGGGTTGAAGGAGCAGTAAAAGAGAGACTTGTGATCCTCTGTCTGATCCTTGGACCTAACGGACCTCTGTCACGTTGGTTGATTCATGCGATGTGGGTGAGTTTCTCCTTGCCCTCGTGGCTCCATGTGTTCTGGAACAGGGGGGTGGCAAAGCAAAAGACACCTGTGCTTCTCAGGTATCTGATTCCAATGTTTGATGGAGCATGACACTTGTGCTCGGTTCAAATTAAAAGGCAGAGGTAACGAATATGTCTTTGCAGGTGAGCTTTCTGGGGCAGGGTGAAGTTAAAAAGAAATATTTATTGTTCCCAGGGAAAACATGAGTAGTTGTATGGCGAGAAAGGGGATCTGGTAACTGGTTCAGGACAGATAATGGAATCATCAAAGTGGTTTTCATTTGCAGGTATCCTCTAACTGTGAAAAAGGAAACATTTTTATACAGTTTTTCAGTATTATATAAAGTAGTATTTTATCACTAAAAGGATGTAGATATAGGCAGCAACCTCTGTACAACGCCATTTCTATATTAACATATGTACCATGGGGTTTTGTCTAAAGCAATGCATGTCTTTGCTGTATAATCTGTGTTTGAACTGTCTTTACTGACCCCTTGCTCTAACCAGACATTGCGTCTCATGGCTCTTTGTAAATATTCTCCATGCCTCTGCTCTTGTATTCTCAACCATACCACACAGAACCTGCCATTTAATAATGTTATTATTATGTCTGATGATGTTTTCCGTCTAGGGTCTTGCCTACGGGTCCCAGCACGGCACCACACTGTCTCCTGATATAGAGGCTCAGGGAAACATGTGGGACTGTTGCATATTTCCATGCTATAATTATCTTCCTATATGGGATCTAGGTATATACTTAAAGCTGAGGTGGTAAATTTAACTTACGATAACAATCAAGAAGGCCCAAGGGTCCTCTTAAAGTGAACTGAAATACTTAGAATGTCATCATGGACTTTACTCCAGTTAGCACCAGTTGACCTAAGGGCCCGCAGAAACATTCAAGTAAAGCCATAAAATAGCCCACAGACTGAAGTCAGCCTGCCAATCAGTTGTTCTTATCTGATGAACAGAAGAGGCTGTGTTCATCTTGAGAGATTCAGTAATGTGCGGGTGAATGGTGGAAAGACAAGTGAAGCGTAGTAAGTGTGTCTGCGCTAATCACCTGCTTGGTGCTAAGCCCATGGGACACTGAGCAGAGAGAGATGATGGTGGGTGGGGTAATGCGGGGGTAATGCTCGGGTAATGTGGGCGTATGCGCCGTACACCTGTGTGCCGTCCGCTGGCTGTTGCAATCCCGGGTGTTGAGGCTTTTTGTTCAACCTTCAACCGGCCCCCAGCTCCCCCGACCCACTCTAACCTAACTGGCCCTCAGCTCAGCAGTGCCAAAGGCATTGGCTCAATTACAGATGTGGAGTCCTGTGAAGCACAAGAACCCTCAGCGACACTATCATTCGCCCCCTGAACCTCAGTGACTTCGTCGAAGTCAGAACAGAGCTTTTTCTTGCATCAGACCTGATTCCAGGCATGTTGTACTCGGCGATTCCAGGCATGTAAAACGAATGGCGGGAAGAATCGGTAAAATTCAAAACGTGCGAGTCTCACACAAGTCTCCCTAATTAACCGCCAATTAAAGAGCTTACCCATTGCAAAGGGATTCGGAGCTCTGTTTATTTGGTGTCTGTGGGCATCAGTGATAAAGGCCCATGCAGGTGGAGTCCGGGGTTGACTGGATCGTGGTGACTGTTTACTTGTACAGATGCCTGCAGTGGCTCCGGCCCGCTGGGTGATAACTAACACACAGATGGTGGGCATCAACAGCCCGGCCAGTCGGGGAGCAGATTAGCCTCCCCTGTTTGACTCAGTCCCATGCAGCCCACTCCCACTGGGTCCCAGGGGACCGCCCGCCCAGCGTGCCTCTCCTGCCTGTGTAACTCTACCCTCTGTGTTGATGGAGGGGGACCACTGGCTTATCTAGCTCCACTCCCCCCTCTGTGGGACAAACAGGCTCGGAGGCTCCCAGAGAGATGACATGGAGTGGGAGACCTGCTTTGCAAGTCTATTTAATCAGCCTTTTTATTAGCCAGCTGGTTTGTTTCTGTTCTTGCACATCGGTCTGATGCTAGTGTACCTCTGTTTTTTTTTTGTTCTGTGATATTCAGTAAATAGAGTGGATATAAAAAGTCTAAACACCCCTGTTAAAATGCCAGGTTCTTGTGATGTAAAAGAATGAGACAAAGATAAATCATGTCAGAACTTTTTCCACTTTTAATGTGACCTATAATGTGAACAATTCAATTGAAAAACAAACTGAAATCTTCGAGGGGGAAAAAGGAAAAATAAAAACCTCGCAATAACCTCGTTGCATAAGTGTGCACACCCTCTAAAAACTGGGGATGTGGCTGTGTTCAGAATTAACCAATCGCATTCAAACTCGTTAAATAGATGTCATTACACACCTGCCATCATTTAAAGTGACTCTGATTAATCACAAATAAAGTTCAGCTGTTCTAGTAGGATTTTCCTGACATTTTCTTAGTTGCATCTCAGAGCAAAAGCCATGGTCCGCAGAGAGCTTCCAAAGCATCAGAGGGATCTGATACCAGGCAATTTCAGCACAAAACCTTCAGGCATCCGTTAGAAAGCTGAAGATGAAGAGGAAGTTCACCTTTCAGCACGACAACGACCCAAAGCACACATCCAAATCCACAAAAGCATGGCTTTACCAGAAGAAGATTAACGTTTTGGAATGGCCCAGCCGGAGACCAGACCTGAATCCAATTGAACATTTGTGGGGCGATCTGAAGAGGGCTGTGCACAGGAGATGTCCTCGCAATCTGACAGAGTTGGAGCGCTTTTGCAAAGAAGAGTGGGCAAATATTGCCACGACAAGATGTGCCATGCTAATAGACTCCTACCCAAAAAGACTGAGTGCTGTAAGAAAATCAAAAGGTGCTTCAACAAAGTATTAGTTCAAGGGTGTGCACACTTATGCAACCAGGTTATTGTGAGTTTTTTATTTTTTATTTTTCCCCCTCAAAGATTTCAGTTTGTTTTTCAATTGAATTGTTCACATTATAGGTTACATTAAAGGTGGAAAAAGTTCTGACATGATTTATCTTTGTCTCATTCTTTTACATCACAAGAACCTGGCATTTAAACAAGGGTGTGGAGACTTTTTATATCCACTGTACGTTGGTTGAAAAATACGTTGGTCAAGCCCCAGTTGGCTTCAAACTATATGACCCCATGAGTCGACAGTGTATTTCTTACCTCCTGTTTGTGACTTTGTGATGTGATTCATTGCTACTGTGTTTGAGATGATCCAATCCTGCTTGGTTTCCCAGTCCTGTGTGTGCCATCACAATAGAACCCATCCAGTAATCTCCTGTGCCACGGCGTGAAAACGGCTGGCGCCGCGTACGTTTCCATCCAGTCATATCCACCGTGCACTGCACAGGAAGTGAAGTTCAAACAGGATTAGGTTAAAGGTCATCCAGATGCCTTATTAGGGCCGCCAGAGGGGGGAAGCCGAGTGGCCAGCAGCTTAACGTACTGGGGCCTGTTTATTTTACAAACAGTGGGAGCAGCAGATTAGTCCAGGCTCCTCTAACCATATGGGGAGGATGTCCTCTGTGTTTGAACACACTCAACAAACCATTGTGCTCTCTGAGCAGTGAAGAGAGGACAGTCGCACACTGATGATTTTTGGTCATTTGTTATTATCTGTGGTTATGACATTGACATTTGTTTTTCTTACACGATTCCACTTTTACTTCAAAGCAAGGATACTGTATGAGAAACTTTCCCCCTAACACTTCATTTCGATTCATCCGTACTGTGGATGAATGCAGATGCGGTTCAGAGGGTAATTCAGGGCTAAAAACAGGATGTTTAGTGCAATTACCACCCCTGACCCCCCCCCCCAACTCCGGCACTTGCCCGGACACCAGACTAATGAATCTTATGTTTATATGGGGCGCATCTTCTGAAGATCAGCGGTCACTTCCTAGCATTGTTAGCTTTTTCTTTGTGTGAGATGCAGTAGATTTGGCAGTTCATCTTTAAAAATGTTGACTATAAACAACCATCTCCTCCTTGACTATCAACATCCATGTCCACAATATCAACATCCATCTGCACCCTGACTACCAACATCCATCTGCACCCTGACTACCAACACCCTTCTGCACCCTGACTACCAACACCCTTCTGCACCCTGACTACCAACACCCTTCTCCACCCTGACTACCAACACCCTTCTCCACCCTGACTACCAACACCCTTCTGCACCCTGACTACCAACACCCTTCTCCACCCTGACTACCAACATCCATCTCCATCCTGAATATCAACACCCATCTCCACCCTGACTACCAACACCCATCTCCATCCTGAATATCAATACCCATCTTCACCCTGATGATCAACACCCATATTCACCCTAATGATCAACACCCATCTCCACCTTGACTACCAACATCCTTCTCCACCTTGACTACCAACATCCATCTACACCCTGATGGTCAACACCCATCTCCACCCTGACTACCAACACCCAGTCTCTGCCCAGTATTAGGATGTCTCAGACATGGTGTTTCTGCCAGACAAGTCTGTTAAACTGTGCAGAACATTTTTGCCGTGCTGAGAGCTCTACTGCAGGAAAGTTCTGAGAATGTCTATTTTTGGACTGCCGTAATCTAGTAGCGCCATTAGCATTACTCTCTTGGGCATCTGTAGTCACAGACAGCACATTGCTGATATTTTGCAGACGGTCAGAAGCCTGGTGCCTGGATATGTGTGGCAGACTGGGAGAAGCTGTAGTGTAGCCACAGTGAGCAGATGTAGAGTAATAGGACACTCTGGCTCTACTTAAAATGGTCAGCTGAGAGGACTGGAATATACTGGAACGTGGGCATCGTACACACAGAGTTGGAAGGTACTGAGTACAGCCATCTTCAAAACCGTTACTGCACTCTGCCAGGCTGTCCTAACAGGAACCAGATGAGAGGAAACCATCTGCATAACTGGACCCATAAAAGTAATGTTCAATAGGGTTGATAGGGACGCCACTCTTAAAAAAATCCACCCAGCAGTAGAGTACTGGAGAGACATGTTGCACATTGGAGTGGGCTGGAATGAACACATTGTTCCCCACTGTTTCCCATGGCAATACATTGAGTTTAGTTGAAGTGTTATTTACAGTAAGCCTGTAAGGGGCTGTGAGCATGGGTCATGTATCATGTATCAGCTGTACAGTGATGTTGTGTCTGCAGGGTAGCGAGGACAAAAGCCTTACGTCCCCACATTAGACTATGATTTAGGAGGATCAGGGCTCAGCACAGGGACTTGTTAACATTATTGTTACGGAACACTGGAGACTGAGTGAAAACGGCCTGAATGCTGTAGCCCTGCTCCCAGCTTGGGTAGGATTCCGTATTGTTGATTTATGTTGGATCAGTCTTGTTTCAGAACGTGTTTTTTAATTCAAGGGTTCATGCCCTGTCACAGAATTTGCTTTACTAAGGAAGGTGTCATGGCAAGACGTTCCTGAACAGGTTCAGCTGCACTAGATTTCTTCACACAGCGGATTGATTCCGGGAGCAAAGTTCTCTTCACATCTGTTACAATCTCAGAGACATGAGTGTCTCAGACAGACTGGAGCATCACCCTAAGGGATTTAATGATGGTTAGGTGCTACATGTCCAGAGATGGTGAGCTTGGGACTGGGGTTATGTTTGGGGAGCATGTGCACATAACCAAACACTAAAGCGTCATCATGTTTTATTCTGAGTTGACAGATGTTTAGGTTTCATGGCAAGTGAATAGTCCACAAGATCAAAAGTGAAAAAAATGGTAATTTACACAAGATCAAAAGTGAAAAAAATGGTAATTGAAAGAGTAGCAATAAGAAAAAAAGTATTTATCAGAAAAATACTAATGTTGTAGGCTTACTCACAGTGAAACATCAATTGTAGTCTTCATCGGTTAGTTGGAAAAGTGATACATTTCGTGTCAAAGTAAATACATTTTCAAAGTAAAGCTATTTTCAACATTCTAAAATTTCTGGTATAGAGGCACCTTGCAAAGGTGTTCCACTGTCATCTCAAGTGTTCAGTGAGACAGCTGTAGCTCCTCCTTTTCCTGGCACAAATTTAAGTGAATCCATGTAGCACTCAAATAAATCATACCTGCCCCACAATGTAATATTTATGAACAATTACTCCAACCCACAAATGTTCACATTTTGTTTTGTTTTTAAATATCCTGTCCAAACCTTCAAACCAACAACCAACACAATATTAGTTCTGGTGCAAACTGGAGGGCAAAAAACGAATCACCCGTTCTGCCCAGAGCAACGGTCACATAACAACATTGTCATGGACACGAACAACAACTAATTTAGCTTTTCCTTGTTATAAATAAAATGTCAAGAACAGCGGGGAAAAAACATTCGCAATTGTTAAACTTCAGACGTGGTTTTGCTGCACGCCGACACGGCCCACTTCTAGCAGGGTTTACGATATTGTTGTTCAAACTCAACCCTATATTTCATGCTCGTGTTTTTAACAAGAATGTAGGGTTCTTGCTGCAGTTTCTCTTTAAAGCAGGCGGCCACCATTTTAATCTAGGCAAGAGGGTGGGACCAGGCCCGGCACCAGGACAAAGTGACTGAGGGGGCAGTTAAAAATGGCGAGGGGGCTAATCTTTTTTTTGGCTATTTTTCTATAGGGTATTTAAAACTTACATTGGGGGGGCAGAAAATTCAGCTGAGGGGGCTAAGCCCCCTCTTGCCCCCTCGTGGCGCCGGACCTGGGTGGGACCTTCCACTTCATTCTTCCTGATGGCCTGGTACTCTGGGAGGGACTTTCAACTGAACTGGCTGATCCTTCTTGTTGACCTGGTTGGGGTTATGTCAAACAGGGTTATCAGGAAGGAAGAAGTAGGACGACCCCTGTAGGACGACCCCTGCAGGATGACCCCTGCTCAATCCCAAATGAACCCCTCTTTCTTCCACTCCATTCTCTACCTATTCACCCCTGCAGACACTTGCAAAGTGTCCCAATTGCAAAGGGAATAAAAATTATCATGGGTGTAGGGGCTGATTGGACCCTCCAGTGGCCCCTGATAGTGAGTGAGCAAAGATGCAGCCACCGCAAGCAAAGTGGAATCCCATAATGCATCACAATATTTTTTTAATTTAACACTGAAGAATGGTTAGGCCAAATTATATGACACGGGCATTTGTTTATGCCTGATTTCAAGATATGACACATACACAAAACAAAATACGTCCTGAATAAATTTTTCAGTTGTTAACAAGATTAATTTATTCTAAAAATTCATTTCTGAAGGTGGTCACTCAGAGTTTTGTCACGAGCATAGGCCTAGGATATAGCGGTTAGGTTTTGAGATTCACAGCTACCCGCTTGTTTACATGAAAATGGTAGATACGTTCAATGGTGATATCCATGCTCACATAGAAATATATAAATATGCTAAACTTCTCAATGGCGAGTACATGTCATCTGTTAGCATTTTTTTTCTTCATTTTGAATGTGTTTTCCCTGGAGGAGGGTAGGATGACATAACTCCGATTGGAGCCAATGAAGCCCTAACGTTTCCTGAACACATCTGGATGGAATTTAGCTTGGGATTAGTGTTTGGTTCTGCTGCTGAATATATGTGTGTATTAGGTATTCAGTATTAATCTCATCGAGGGCCCTTTATCACTGTGATTGTATGGGGAGTGGTTGTCATTTGGACCTGACCGCAGGTTGTGATTTGGCCCAGATCTCATCAGGCACAGCCATTAACAGTTGTATAATCATGAACACTGCAGATGTGAAGGTTTCACAGAAAAATGCCATCATGGACAAATTATATTCTAGGACCCCATACTAGGACTCCATTAACAACAACTTATTTTGCTTTTCCTTTCATGTGCTTTTTGACATAAATAAGGTGTCCAAAAAAAAAAAACTTTTGCAATTTTTAAAATTCAGATGTGGTTTTACTGCATACCGACTTGGCCCACATTGAGCGTGACTTACAGTATAGAGTATTGTATGAGGATGTTATTTGAGGAGTCCGGGCTGTGGGGTGGGTGGGGGTGAGGGGCCTGGGGTCCTGGAAAAGCACAGCGGTGCTGGGATGGCGTGCGGGCTGCACTGGCCGTGGAGATTTGTCTGGAGGGGAGAGTGGCAGTGGAGCCAGTGACAACAGCAGGAAAGATAATAAAGGAGAAGATGCTTCCTGTGAGCACTCTCTCAGGGACGCCCTGACTCCACCAAATATTACTACTGCCTCACTGCAGTCACGGCTAGCCAAAGAGCCAGCCACCATCTTGAACCGGTTTACCATAGGCCGGGAGGAAAATCAAACAACCTTGGTTATCTCAGGAAAGGAGGAGGTTTAAGTTGTGAGCGGCAGTCTGGGCTTTTATAAAATGATCGCTTCCAGTGTGTTCGTCTGGCTCACTGGCCCGTTTGTCTCACGTGCTCACCAAATTCTAATCTTTCTGTCTGATAAAAAAAAGAGGCTGGGAAAGGGGACGTTATGATCGCTGTTGTGAGGCATGAGAAAAAGCTAGAACAAAGTTTGTGTGCGCAAACTTCAGAAATTACCCGCCGCTGCACATAACTTGCCCCGAAACACTCTAAAGTTGCATAATACATTCAGTAATAGCAACTATCCACACGCCTTTACCCAGAAGTATAATTTAAGCATTACACACACACACACACACACACACACACACACAGACTTTCTGGGTTCTATTGTGACTACATCAATATCCATCAACTCAGACAATGGATGACACACAATGCTTGGCCGTCGCTGAATAAGATACTGATGTTCTCCTGGCCTAGTCAGTGTCAGCCATTGTGCTGATGTTCCTGTCCTCTCCCAATGAGAACGGAGACACATTTGTGTTTCAGCTTCAGCCTCTCCAGATGTCACAGGTGCACTCAATTTGAACACAAGTTAGATTTTCAATCGGGCTGCGTTTTTTTCCCTCTTTGAAACACAATCTAATGAAGACGTCATGGCCGATGCTTTTCTCATTTTAACAACCCTGACCAAAAACACAGTGAACAAAGGCCTTGCTTAGTAGTACTGCAAGCAGTTAGTTCCAGACAGTTGAAAGAGCACAGGACCGAAGGGGGAGCCCAGCTATGCAGCTGACTCTCATTCACAGTCACCCAAGCACTGGCTCCGACAAAGAGAGCAAGCCCTGCAATTAAGACAACAATGAGACACTCTGCCTGGTGAACATATTGGCTTGCTGCTGGTGACCACAACATTATTGATCAAAGCTGTTTGAGTGGGTATTCAGGAAAAGGAAGGGAGAACTGGTGGCAAGGCATGGAGGTTTGGCTATGTAATCAGGTGACAGCTACCCAGGCCAGTCTTCTGGTTCACATGATAAAAGTAGTGTGGTCAGAGTTTGCAGCCCAGAAGCGCTTTGCCATTACTGAAACTGTGAAAGCATAGGATGTGACGTAGTCTGGTGCCTGGCACAGTTGCTCATTATATCCTGACCAGAACTGGGTGAACAGAGCCACCGCAGAGCCTTGCCAGAATGGAGACCAGCTGCCTGGCCGACCCAGCATTGTTAGTTTCTTCATCAACAGAGGTTCTTCCCCCAGGACAAACCCAGTGTTCTGACCTCAGATGCCAACACAAATAACCAGGCAATGTTTATTCCTTTTTATTCCTTCCTATTCAATTACCCTCTGCCACTTGGCTAACTCAAAGTCTCACATAAACTTTAATTCATTGGAAGAAACTTTTTAGGACAATATTTAGCTGTGGTGTTTTCTGACACTTAAATGGAATTTACTAAATTGGCCGCAAAGTGTCTCTTAATGGCTATATATGTAAATTTTTGTTGATTCATCAACATGAACTTCGACCCGTTCTCTGAAAAATCTGTTAGCATTAGCATCTTTCAGTAGTTCTGGACCAGGACAGAGCTGTTTGAAAACAGTAACTTATTAAAATGAAAATTGCAAATAATATTCCTGATGCAAGTTCTCTTGTTGACATCCACACCTACCTCCAGGAGGTTCCTGATGTTGTTCTCCATCATGGTGAGCATTCTTCAGACAGACACTGCAGAGGACTTCCTTTGTCCACCAGGCTGTTGGCGATGGCTGAGCAAACGGCCCAGTGCTTTTTAAACATATTTTGGTAATCCAACAGATGACTTAATTCAGACCCACTCACAGAAGTGAACTGAACAAAGGCAAATAACCTACATATTATTCATAGAAAGAATAAAGCAAAATATTTCTGTAACCGTTTCCGAGCATGCTATTTTAGTTAAAGTGGTCTGTTGGTTTATTCAGTTGGTTGGGCTAAACATATCATTGCAACAAGTTTACATTTATATAATTTAGCAGACACTCTTGGAACACAAGTGTACCATTGAGTGCACAAAATTCCATACTTTTTTTTTTACTGGCCCCCCATGGGATTCAAACTCTCAACCTTGACTTTCAAAGTGACATGCTGTTACCTGTTAAAAATTTTAAGTGCATCTGACAGATGCCATAATGTTTGGTGTTTATAATAAGAAAATATAACCGATTTAAAAATACTTGCAGAATAAACTGTTCTCTGATTCAGTAACAAAAACAAGTCTATACATATTTTTTTCTTAAACCTTCATTCAGAACCAAAATGGAAGCAAATGTGGATGCACGCAAGACACGTGTAGAAGACAAGTTCCCTTACTGGGATTTTTACCTACTGGCCAGAGCAATTGCCTGGATCTCAGAGAGACTAGGAGTCGACTTAACTGTCTGACCACTTTGGGGCGTTTTATTGAAGGTGCAAAGCTAGCAATTTCCTCTGAACTATTGTTAGCCCAAGGTTTGGTTTTTACTCAAATTAGCAAATTCCTTGAGGTGAGAAAAATGTCAAATTTGAAATTAAACTAAAACGATTATAATTAGTCTGTGACAGAAGTACTTTGGATGGCATTGCCTCAATTAGGTAACAAAATCAAAAAAAGACAAAGGTAAAATATTTCTATAACTGTTTGTAATCATTTTAGGAGCCAGGTTTTAACAGACTCTTTACCAGTGTGGAAGACTGATACAGTTTTTTTTTACAGCTTTACTACTCCCTCTGGTGGTACAATTTAAACTCACACCGCATAGCTCAATTACAATCACCTATTCAGTACTGCAGCAAATAACAACCAATGTCCAAAGTACAATGTCCTTAGTAGGTGTTTAATTATAGTGATTTTATTTGCAAAACAAAAAAGACAATATGCAACCACGTCTGAAACAAAAACAGTGATATTTATTGACAGCTGACAGAAACACAAAAGGTCTCATCGGAAGAACAAAACCGTATTGCGCTGACAATACATTTCTAGGGATGACCGCATTGCATGTGTTTGTTTAAACTTTTGGTTTAAACTCTAAAACTAGTGTCAAAACTGTCAAGCTAACATTTTTGTTATGCGCATTTTGATCATATCTTGTTAAATAAAATACGGATATACAATATTTTTTTCATTCCAAAACGACATCTTTTATATTACGAATTGATCTTATCTACACATTTTAAGCATTAAATTAAATTTGAATACCGGCCAAATGGGAGGTATGTGATAGGCCTCAATAGTGTCCACCTGGGTGGACTTGGCAGTGTTTATTTGCCCTCTATTCACCTATTATTGCTTTTTAGTGAGATCTCGGAGGTGACCTGTAAAAGAAACTTGCATTAGGTACAATTATATACTGAAGTAATATTTTTCTCCCTACTAAAGAGTTTCCCATAGTGTCCTAAACAAAACAGTTAAAAAGCTTGATAGTTCAGAATGCAAACAATGACATCCGTCTAACCTTAATTTACCAAAAAGGTTGTCAGCAGACTGTCCATATTATCCCAAAGCAAAGGCCTGATCTTTATCAGAACACCGCTGTATTCAATTCGTCGAACAAAACATTTAGTCCCAAAACACTTAGCAAAAGAGCGACCGGAATTTTGGCCGCAAATGAATACATCCCAGGTCTCATGTTTTTCCCAAATGAATTAAATATATATGTATATATATAAAAAAGCAAAGGCTTCAATTTTCCCAAAAACATGACGACTCAACATTTTCCAAATGGAAGGCCTAGATCTACATATACATTAACTCCCTTAGAATGTCTGCAAGACCAAGTACTCATCTGCAGTAACAGGTAGTGGAACACTGATAATCATCACATCCTGGTTGGTCTCTGCTACAGCTGCTTCTGTTACTCCATGTAGCAATTAGGGGATTCATATCTTAAACTATCTAGCCTGAAAGGACCATTTCACCCAGCACCTGTGCAGAAGCACACTCCCCAAAATAAGTAAAAGAAAACATGCATGAATACATCTGATTCCCAGACTAAGAATATATATGATTCCCAGACTATGCACGAGACAAGTTGGCTTTAAAGAAACAGGAATGTGTCATTGCACATGCATTCATCATATTCTTCCTCACAAAACTTCAATCGGCTCCTTTTTTCTTACCTTACTGTAGTTAAATGCTACATGACTGGAAGTGCCTGGCATGTTGGGAATGTGTGTCTGCTCTCAAAACATCAGGACCATTACCTCCAGGCTGGGAGAGTAGGCAGTCACACACGCCACCGAGGAATGCATTACCTTATCACACGTTTTACTGTACAATACAAGCTTGAATACTGAAAAAGTTCCTTTGAAAGTGTGGCCATGACGAGGAATGGATGTGCTCATAGGGGAAGTCTGACAAGTGTTGAGAGTTCCTTTTTAGGAAGGGGAATGTAACAGCTGATTTAACAGAATACATACCAGGACTGCTCTCTGGTGGTGAAGACTAGAAGGGTTGTTTACTTAACTCCAAAAGCGAAATAGCCCTGTTTAAAAATATTATATCTTGTACCCGTTTCTTACATGCTATAGGCTGTTTAAAGAGTTGAATGAGGAAAAAAAAAAGAAAACTCCCATTCCAATGAAGTGTTAATAAATCAATCATGTCATTAACTCCTAGAACCAGATAGCCTATTGCGTGGTCTTTCACATTGTCTAAAAGGAATGTTTTATGTACACAACAACTACTCAACCAATCAGTAATGTGTCTCCCTTGCACATCATAGGGGGAAGAATCTCGAAGAGGTAACATAAAGATTATAGTATTATAACACTTCGCAGTGATGCATTAGTGTATGCTGCTGACTGTGTGCTCTAGGCAATATGGTGTCTTAAAAGCAAGCCGTTTAAAACTCAGAGGAAAGATATACAACAGTTGTGCTGCTTTGCCATTGGCCATGATAGACCCAGTTGCTGGTTATGGTGGAGTCTGGAAATGCCTGATACAGAGACAGTATCAGGTTGGAAGAGACTGTGAATGGACCTAGGGACATCCTCAGTACAGCCACCTTGGAATCTCCCACAGAGGTCAGGGATTAGCCTCTCTAGGTGCTGTCAGCCTCACCGCCATGCGGTGGTGAGTGAGACTGGTGCAGGAGAAGACAGGGATACTTCCAGTTCCTCTCTCACTTCCCCTCGACCCCATTCCCATCATGCCCGTGTCAGACATGACGGCCCACCTCATACCCACAGAGATAGCTACAAGTATGTGTCCTCTGTGCTACTCAGGCTCTGTGTGGACAGCTGGAGGGGGGACTCTTTAAGAACAGACTGGCCGTTAAGTGCTGGTTGGTCGTTAAGGGCAGGTTGGTCGTTAAGGGCTGGTTGGTCGTTAAGGGCTGGTTGGTTGTTAAGGGCTGGTTGGTGAGACAAGGAACAGTCTATAGGTGTATTTGGAAGAGGTGTGTCATTGATGAGGGGATGTTGTACTGGAGAGTATCTCAGAAGAGGCTGGGAAAGAGGAGGATCTCTCAATGGAGGCTTAGTTAGAGGAGGCTTAGTTAGAGGAGGCTTAGTTAGAGGAGGCAGAGACACTGGAGGCAGAAACACTGGAGGCTGAGTTAGGGGAGGCAGAGACACCGGAGGCTGAGTTAGGGGAGGCTGAGACAACGGAGGCTGAGTTAGGGGAGGCTGAGACAACGGAGGCAGAGACACCGGAGGCTGAGTTGGGGGAGGCTGAGACACCGGAGGCTGAGACACCGGAGGCTGAGTTAGGGGAGGCTGAGACACCGGAGGCTGAGTTAGGGGAGGCTGAGACAACGGAGGCAGAGACACCGGAGGCTGAGTTAGGGGAGGCTGAGACAACGGAGGCTGAGACAACGGAGGCTGAGACAATGGAGGCTGAGGATCAGCAGGTAAAGCATAAGGGTTGGGGATATCCTTTACAGCAGGAGTGGCTTTCTTCATACTTCCTTTCTTCTTGTTCTTCTTCTCCTCCTTGCTTTTATCCTCCTTGCTCTTCTTCTCTCCCTTCTTCAGCGGAGGGGTGGGCAGAAGGGGAGGCAGTTGCGACTCCACGATGAAGGTGGGGTTCTGACGAAGATCTTGGCGACTTGGAGGTTCTGAAGCCATGATGGCCCTGGCACCATGCATTCTGGGAGGGGACTTACAGTGCAGTTCCCCACGATTCTTCCTCCAGCGCTTCAGCTGAACATGGTGTTCTCTTTCAATATCCCGAGCTGAAACAGGCACCTCCAGAACCTGTGGGAATAGACAAACAGAGATACTGCTTCTTAGCTTACAGGATCACAGAACACTGCTTCAATTTATGCCAGAACATATTAGTCAGTCATTTAGTTTAGAAAAGC
This sequence comes from Esox masquinongy, assembly GCA_016801175.1. Taxonomy (NCBI): domain Eukaryota; kingdom Metazoa; phylum Chordata; class Actinopteri; order Esociformes; family Esocidae; genus Esox; species Esox masquinongy. The sequence continues at coordinate 35,067 of JACXGI010000400.1, forward strand.
GGAAATGGGCAAGAGGAGAAAAGGCTCTTTCACTGGCGAGTCATTATATTCCTAATGTTAATCTTGTTAGAAAATGTCAAACAGCCCGAGGCTAAGAGAGCTTCATAGTCACTCACATGGAGGATGGTCAACTATCAGAGAGGCTATTGTCAAACTGAGACACACAAAGCCAGAGAGATAAAACAGACTGACCAGTCAGAAGTGTGATCAATGTCTCTCTCTCTGTATCACGTCCAACCTCCCCTCTGAACTCTACATTTCCACAGTACAACCACACTCCTGAACAGCCACTGTTCTCTACAGACAGACACATTAGTCTTCACAATCTGGGTGAAAAGAGGTTGTCATAGTAATGTAGTCCCCATGGTCTACCGCCACTCCGGTCAGCTCAAAGATCAACCATGCCGTGTGCTTCCAGATGTCTGGTTCTAGAAGCATGTTTGTTGTTGCCCAAGTCCAACGTCCCCAGCTTCACTGACGCCCTGACAGTCACGTTCTCACCTCCCGGACGAGGAAGCCCTCCTGCATGTAGCGTGGCTCGATGGTCCTCAGCAGCTCCATGGTCTCATACTGACCCTGACACGCCTTGAGCTTCTCACGCGTACCCAGCATGCACTTCAGCAGCACCAGGCCCACCCGGAAGATGATCTTAACACCTGGCGGAGAGGCATAGTTTCCAGTCACTGACTGGCTCAGGTATATCAAATAATTATGCTGGATTATTCAAGTAGATGTTATGCAGAATAAACCTTCCTTTCTGACAAGTACTAAAAAGTAAGACACATGGGCTCTATTCACGAAGGTTACAGTTTATCTTTCGATCTATATCGGGGTTATGTTTAAGGTTTAGTGTCCATGTCGTTTATTGAATGCTTGTATTTGTGTGGGGGTTTTTGCGCTAACTAACCATCACACAAGAACATATCCCAGACGCGGAGGACTGAGGCCCAGGGCAGGGTGCGGGAGAAGGCACACATGAACCACTCGGTCATGTACAGGATGGGCTCTATCTTGTGTTTCTCCAGGTGGCGGTACGCTAGGGGGGACACGCGTCGCATCAAGGCATACAGGATCTCCCCATCTAACTGGATGGCCTCCTGTAGGGACAGAGGGCAGAGAGAAGCAGGGTGTTTCACGAGAACCAATAATATTGTGTGGTCTGCCTAATTCAAGGTGGTTTCTTCTAGGGCATTAGTAAAAGGAGTCTTACCAGCCCCGCGCTGTAGTATCCAGGAAGGTACTTCTCACAAATCTGGACCAGCCCCCAGAACGCATCCTGTGGAAAAACACGCAGATGATGGCGTTAGGAAACAGTGAACAGAAGCTTCCGTAAAAACCAAAACTAAAGCACACACTAGCAGCAGGGAAAACAAAGAGGTAAAGCATACAGTTACAATTCCATGGTCACTAGGGTCAGAAAAGGAAGGAAGCAGGTTGAGAAACAGGTCAGCGTGGTTTAGTGAGATGAAGAGACTTCGGAGCGGCACTCACCTCTGCAGGCATGTGCATGAGAAGCACGGCGGCGATGGGGGCCTGGGCCTGGCAGTAGCCCTCGTCTGGCCGGTACAGAGTGTAGGCCTTCAGCACACGGAACAGGTCCTGCTGCCTGCATGGGGAAAGACGCAAAACACACTGACACAGCACTGAACACACAGTACGGAAAAGACAAGCTAAACATCAGGCACTAAGTGGGGGTCATCTATTAAGATTGTGTGAAACCACTAACCCGTGGCCCCCTCGTGACACAAACATCTCATGGAAGGGGAACTGTCTGTGTAGATCTTTTTCAATCACGTCCAGCTCCTTTGGGTCTCCAGCCTGACTATCCAGCTCCTGAAACAACACCAGGGAGGGTCAACCCAAGTCCCCCACAGGCCAAACCAAGAGGGAGAAAGAGCCTAACTGACCTCAAACTTCCCTCGGTTCTGTTCCTTCTTCACTTTACCCCCTGACAGATAGAGCCAAGCCCGGCCTCGCAGTGATGGAGGAATCCCTTTCTGACACCGCAGCCTCACCTGTTAAACAGAGACCGAGGAATGTGTTCATCACCAACCAAACAATGGGCTTGTCATTATGCAGAAAAATCTAAAAATGCAATTAAATATTTATTATTTTATGTATAAAACAAAAATTACATTAAAAAATGTTTTTCTCCCTTCCCCATTTGTCTCCCCAAATGTTTTTCTCCCTTCCCCATTTGTCTCCCCAAATGTTTTTCTCCCTTTCCCATATCTACAGCCGTCTCATCACAACAACCCCTAACAAATTTGGCTGATTAGCCATGTACGTCAAGCCTTTTTCCCCTGCACACAGCCCATCCAACCCGGAAGTTGCGGTCTAAGCTTGTGAGGACATTTTCACTCACCTGACAACCTCAGTCAGCTCTATTCCTGAGGCGTCTGACAGAATCGCTAGTACCTGCTGACGACGCCACCTTTCTGGGCTATGTTGGCCAATTTGCATTATACACAGGGCTTCCCAACCACTCGTTAACTAGCGTCACAGTCAAAGCATTTTCACACAGGAAATGTTTTGCGGTAGTTATTTTAGTTTGTAAATGTGTAAGCGTGCATTTGGCCAATGAAATTCATGAGGATTGAACAAAGTTGGTAGCAAACATGGTATCTACAGATTTTTTGTTGAAGCCATCTAATGTCTGCTTTTAGCTAATATGGATCCAGGGTAATGATGATTGTTCAAAATGTAAAAATTGCATCAACAGTCAGGCAATCTTAGATGAGACCATCTATAAAACGTCAATATTTATTTGGTGCTTGCAGCTCAACCGTTCAAGAGCAGTGGTGAATCCAAATATCTCCCTGGCTGTCACATGACTGGAGTGTGCGGGTAAGATTATGTGGGGAGAGACGTTCTTTATAAGGAAGGGCATCGTGAATGAATACACTGGCTAGTCAGCAAGAAGGTTTTTATTCTAATCGGTGTGACACGGAACCAGCGCAGCGATGCCAAGATGGGGGTGATCTCCATGATGTTCTTTTCACATTCTCCTCAGAATTCAGGAAGGATTCCCAGGAACCCCGATGAAGAGAGTATTGCAGTAGTCCAGCCTTGAGGAGATAAAAGGCATTGATGAGCTTTTCTAAATTAGACTGATAACATACTTGGGACAAGTGAATCACACTTTCTAAAGTTGTTTGATGTTGCTTTCTAAGGTCATTCAGATTTACACCCAGGCTAGAAAGAGGGGTAGAGAACGATGGTCTGCCTTGCAACAGTGATGTGTGTTATCGGGTGCTGGAAATGACCGTGGCTATGGTGCTGTTCATTTGAAGGAGGTTTTGCTTAATCCATGCCCTTATCTCCTGAAGACAGGCGTTCAGAAGAGCACATGCATCACAGGAAGGTGGGAGAGTGTTTTACACCAAGACGGGTGTCATTAGCATTGCAAAGGAGTGATATTCCATGCTGACTGATGTTCAGGACAGTGTTCCATATTCAGATCCTTGTGGGTCAGGGACATCCTCAGTCTGGTCTGAGAGGAAAGAGTGGAACCAGCTCAGGACAGGTCCAGACAGAGGAAAGGTTTCAAAGGTGTCAAACCCAGTCCTCAAGTACAGAGAGGACCAGGATACAGAGGAAAGGTTTCAAAGGTGTCAAACCCAGTCCTCAAGTACAGAAGGACCAGGAGACAGAGGAAAGGTTTCAAAGGTGTCAAACCCAGTCCTCGAGTATAGGACCAGGAGACAGAGGAAAGGTTTCAAAGGTGTCAAACCCAGTCCTTGAGTACAGAAGGACCAGGAGACAGAGGAAACCTGCACCATCAGGTCAGTAGTGACCCTAAGTAGGGGGTTCTTCTGAAATGGCCCTAAAGCTGTACAGCTAACACGTCTTCCAACGCCTTAGTGAGGACGAGGACAAACTGGCCAGCACTTCCGGATCTAGGAAGTCTTCAGACAGGGGTTGATGACAGCAAACATGGGACAGATTACAAGGAGGCTTTAAAATGAAGGTTATCAGAGATCTGAGTGCTTGAGATCTCAATAGCTCTCTAGGGGAGTTCAAGGAAGCAGGAGAGCGTCTGATGTGGCATTGGTAGAGGGCTGACGCTGGGAGGAGAGGTAGATCTGATGTTGTGACCCTGGTTTTTAAAAAGCTGATCTTCTGGTGTCATAATGTGGGACTGGGGTTTATGGTGGAATGCAAATTCTATGGGGGCATGGAGGTAAAAGCACACTGCTCAGGGATTGGCTGAAGACCTCAAAAGTTTATCCACTGATGGAAAAGCTTAAGGAGACAAAGAATGTCAAGACCAGGGTGACAACCTTGTCTTCAGGCACACCATGGTCGTAGACCAGACTCTTGGTGACTGGGACTGAGTTAGTGATGACCAGATAAGCATGTTCCCACAGTTTGTGTTCAAGACAGGCAGACTCTGAAAATCAGCAGCACAGTGATACAAGGCAGAGAATAAGTCTATTGAAATCTCCTGGAATCCCATTGTTGGTTGAGTTATAGAAGAGATTTCAGGGATGAGTCGGTCTCAGGAGGCCAACCCACCAGGAGCTGAGGTCTAGTACTTTCAGATTTACCTCTGTTTTGTAAGCCAAATTTTGCAATACAACGCTTTCTGGATAAGGGCATGTTGGTCAACAAATTGATTACAGTACATTACTGATCAAAATTGTTCATAACAGTTCTATAAATTTGGTACAGGCACAATTTTACAGGCAATTCTGATTATATCAAGTGTGTGACACTTGAACTATCAGCTCTGATTTAACTTACTTTTATCTTACAAGGGCTTAAATGGGACATTTGCAGAGACTCTAGTCGGGGATTGGCCATCAAAAACAGTCCAAATAGAGGGATGTCTTCCAAGAGGCCTACAGCAACATTAAAGGAACTGCAGGAATTTCTGGCAAGTACTGGCTGTGTGCTACATGTGACAATTTCCCGTATTCTTCATATGGATGGGCTATGGGGAAGGGTGGCAAGACGGAAGCCTTTTCTTACAAAGAAAAACATCCAAGCCCGGCTGAAGTTTGCAAAAACAAACATCAAGTCCCCCAAAAGCATGTGGGAAAATGTATTATGGTCTGAT
>JACXGI010000400.1:40228-95914 GCA_016801175.1 Esox masquinongy
AGGAGATGTCCTCGCAATCTGACAGATTTGGAGCGCTTTTGCAAAGAAGAGTGGGCAAATATTGCCACGTCAAGATGTGCCTTGCTAATAGAATCCTACCCAAAAAGACTTGAGTGCTGTAATAAAATCAAAAGGTGCTTCAACAAAGTATTAGTTTAAGGGTGTACACACTTCAGGTTATTGTGAGTTTTTTATTTTTCCCCCTTTAAAGACTTCAGTTTGTTTTTCAATGGAATTGTTCACGTTATAGGTCACATTAAAGGTGGAAAAAGTTCTGACATGATTTATCTTTGTCTCATTCTTTTACATCACAAGAACCTGGCATTTTAACAGGGGTGTGTAGACTTTTTATATCCACTGTATATAGTAACAGGAAACTTTATTAGGGACACCTGCTTGTTAACGAAAATAGTTAAATAGCGAATCATGTGACTAAAACTAAAGATATGAAGCATTTAGCCATAGTCAAAAGCTTTTGTCGTTGTTCGACTAAACATAAGAATCGGGAAGACACGTGACCTAAACAACTTTGAAAGTGGTATGGTTGTTGGTGACAGACGTGGTGGCTCCAGCAACTCAGAAACAGCAGACCACCTGGGATCTTCACGCACTACCGTCTCCAGAGTTTACAGAGAACGGTGTGATAAAAAAGATCCAGTGAGCGGTAGTTCTGTGGGTGAAAAACACCTTGCTAATGAGAAAGTTTAGAGAGGAATGGCCAGATACGGTCAAGCTGACAGAACGGCCACACAAACTAAAATAACCACGGTTTACAACAGGGGTGTGCAGAAGGGCATCGGAAGACAAACAACCTTGAAGTGGGTGGGCTACATCACTACAGCCTATCAGTCGGTATATGCCAAGTAAATCACGCCAAATAAGGCATTCTCCTTCGCACTCACAGTCCAAAAGGCATCTATCATCTTCACTGACTAAAATCAACAAGCACAGCAGTCAGAGGAAAAATGCCTACTGAATAATTTAGTGTTTATTTAAGTGTGTGGCATGTGGAAACGCCCTTAACTCCACTTGAGATTGCAGTGAAAGAGAAAACAAGCTAGCTGCCTTCAAACCTGCAATTTCCCCACAAACTTTGTTACAGGGTCATGTGATGTTAGAACAGCCCTAGTCAATCTTGCTCTGTCACTTATTCAGCTGGGTCAATGTGGAAATATATGGGTTGTGTCAGGCCCTGCTGCTGACTCATGAGGATAAGATGAGGCTACAGTTGACGTGAGACACAGGTTGAACAGGTTATGTCAGACAGCCCAAAGCCTGGCACATTCTTAATGATGAAAATCATCCAAACATTTAAGCGTCTACGTACTGTTATAATATTTAGGCTGTGGCTTTGGGTCATAACTTCAAACGATCTCTGTCTCTATAGATCCAGAGGCTTGATCACGTTATTGTCCACTCGTCCTTTACCTGCCTAGGTAATGCTTGAATTCCCCACGTTTTAAAAATCCTTCCTTGCAGATATTCTCAAGCAGTCAGATTGGATGGGGAGCATCTCTGGGGAGAACTGCAATCCTGAGTTCTCCCCAGAGATGTGTCCCGAAGTCATTCCAGTGTTTTGATGGCTGTGTGCTTTGGGTCTTCGTGGAGCCGAAAGCACCAGTCTAAGAAATTCATCTCCTTATTTTGTTTCAGCTTTGTTTCATCCTTCCCTCAATTCTTACCACTCTACCAGTCCCTGCCCCTGGGAAGCATACCCATAGCATGGTGCGCCGACCACCATGCTTCACCATAGGAATGGTATTAGCCAATTGATGAGCAGTGACTTGTTTTCACCAGACCTAGCACTTGGAATTCAGGCCAAATAGTTTTATTTTGGTCACATCAGACCAGAGCATATTTTTCCTAATGATCTCAGAGTCATTTAGGCGGCATGTCATATGCCTTCTACAGGCTTCCATCTAGCCACTTCACCAAAAAGGCGTGATTGATTGAGTACTGCAGAGAAGGTTCTGACAGGTCCTCCCACCTCTACAAACTCCAAAGCTCTGAGGAGATAAAAGGCATTGACCAAGAACCCCAGTCTATCACAAGCACATAGGAAAGACCGCATGCATGTAGTTAGTACCCAACCTATCAGCACATGATCTGAAATTCGCCATAGTTCTGTGCAGCAATGATCTGTGCATTCGCCCTCCTCTGTGCAGCAACAGCAAAACCACCGGTTAGACCGGGGACAAGATCTTTTGGCATGGCCCAATCGGTTTACCATCATATCCAATGTTTGCAATGTGAAATGGAACATCAAGTCACTACTTAGACAACCTTTCTGCCCTGAATGTGTTTGATATTTTGCCTAATTATAATGCCTATTCGCAAAGCATTCGTGCTTGCAATAGCCTACTTACAAATTACAACCAACATGATTGTTGTAGCCTACATGTTGAAGTGTTTGGGGGGAATGAGTGGTAGACTTCACATAGCTGCACAGTTGTAATTTTTGCTGTTTAGAAATATGAGGCAGTACTGAATGACACATCGTGTCAATCAAACTGAAAGAGCGTATGTAAGAAAAAAAATAGATCTGCAGCTACTCTGTACATTTAAAGAGGAACAAACAGGTCAATATGACATACATAAAGGTGACAGTAACAGTAAACGTGCAATAAACTTTGTTTCTAAACAGCCCCAAATCCCCTTCATGCCTGGACAGCAACACGTGGACGAAGTTCCAACAAGATCCAAGCCTTAACTAGGCCCTGGTTGGCTAATAACATAATATGGAGTTGCCACACTGTTAAGAACTTATTTAGGATTGTTATGGAAAAATGAGGTTAAGAGACAGTGTCCCAGCCGTCTAAACACAGCCACAGATGAAGTTGTGTCAGACTTATGAATTCTCCAAATGTCTGCAGCTCGCTGACCTTATTATGTCTCTTTGCCATCCATTTGTCCCAATTACTGAGCATGTCCAGCCACTTGACCTCCCTCTGTCTCAGCACCTCTGGAGGGAGATCCTGAGCACTGGGAAAGACAGGGGAAGGAAAGGTGAAAAATGTTAAGATGTTCAAATTGATAGTCAAGCTAAATAATTGAATTCATTTAAACAATATGTGTTACATTTATTTTGTTTTTGCATTAAAACTGAATCAAAATATCATGCAAACTGACAGGATTAGAAGCATTGCATATAATAAATTCAAGCAACAGGGAAACCAGGCAAGGGATGAGGTAATGCCATAATGTGATATGTTTGGCTGCATTTAAGAAATGGAAAATTGAGAAAATGTAGGCCTAACATCATCTTACAGCGTTACTTAAAGGCGTTCAACTAGTATATAATCATCAGCACAACCTTATAATCATGAGATGAAGTCTTGAAAGACCTTTAAACATGGGCCGCCCGGCTGTAATTCTGTTCACTCTACTCCTCCCTCAAAAAAGCTGAGCTAAAAATAAAATGTCCATCCTTCTCTGCCAGTTTGCCTACCAAATTTACAAACGAACAAAAATAGAAATATAGTTCGGTACTTAAGTGCTGTTAATCCCATAGAAACCCTAATAAAACCTCTTTGTCTTCCACTTCCTATAAAACCCACAGCCAAAAGAGGCACTCTAACAAGGGGCACCAAAGCTGTGGCACCAGGCCATCTAACCCTACAGAAAACAGGAAGCTTACAGCCAGCTAGTGCTTGGCACAACTAATATCTTCCACTCACAAAGCGCTAGGCCAGAGGAAGAATTGAAGTGAGAGACTCAACTGACATGAAAATCTGTCAGCTTCTCCAGCAGGTGCATTTTATTTTCACCTCCCAGATGAGAGGTTTATGTAGGCTTATTTGATGGACTGGAAGATTGGGTAATGATTAGGTTGTGTAATGATTAAGTCTGATCAGAAAGGTTACCCTTCCTCAGTTTAAATCTCAATCACTCCTTCCCCTAACCATAATGGTGAACTGTATGTGTAGTTAAGAACTAGTCTTTTCTACAAACAAACTGTAAAAGAAATTCACTTAAATTCCCATACTAGAAGTATCAATGGATACATGACTGGGTCGGCGATGGCATTGTGTAGTTTACCTGGATTACAACCCCGTTTCCATAAAAGTTGGGAATAAAAACAGAATGCAAAGATGTGCAAATCATTTAAACCCTATATTCAATAGAAAATAGTACAAAGACAACGTATCAGTTATTGAAAATGAGACATTTTACAGTTTCTTGAAAAATATAGGCCCACTTTGAACTTATTGCCAGCAACACGTTTCAAAAAAGCTGGGACAAAGGCAACAAAAGACTGAAAAAGGTGTGTAATACAAAAAAAGAACCTGGTGTAAAATCTCACAACTAATTAGGTTAATTGGCAACAGGTCAGTAACATGACTGCATATAAAAAGATCATCCCAGAGAGGATGAGTCTTCCAGCAATAAGGATGGGGGGGTTAACCACTTTGTGAAAGAATATGCGGGCAAATAGTGCAACAATTTAAGAATAACGTTTCTCAATGTAAAATTGCATAGAGTTTGGGATCTCAATTAACTGTACATAATATCCTTAAAAGATTCAGAGAATCCAGAGAATTCTCTGTACGCAAAGGACAAGGCTGAAAACCAATACTGGATGGCCGTGATCTTCGGGCCCTCAGACGGCACTGCATTAAAAACAGACAATTCTGTAGTGGACATGACTGCATGAGCTCAGGAACACTTCCGAAAACCATTGTCTATAAACACAGTATGTCGCTGCATCCACAAATGCAAGTTAAAACTCCACCATGCAAAAAAGAAACCAGATGTAAACAAGATCCAGAAATGCTGCCGCATTCTCTGGGCCCGAGCTCATTTAAGATGGACTGAGGTGAAGTGAAAAACTGTACTGTGGTTTGACAAAACAAACTTTGAAATTATTTTTGGGAATCATGGACATTATTTGGTCCTCTGGGCTAAAGAGGACAGGGACCATCAGGCTTCTTATCAGCGCACAGTTCAAAAGCCAGCATCCGTGATGGTATGGGGGTGCATTAGTGCACATGGCATGTGTGACTTGCACATCTGTGAAGGCACCATTAATGCTGAACAACATACACAGGTTTTGGAGCAACATATTCTGCTATCCAGACAACGTCTTTTTCAGGGATGGCCTTGCATATTCCAGCAAAGACAATGCCAAACCACATTCTGCACGTATTACAACAGCATGGCTGTGTTGTAAAAGAGTCTGGGTGCTAAACTGGCCTGCCGGCAGTCCAGACCTGTCACACATTGAAAACATTTGGCGTATTAGGAAATGAAAAATAAGACAAAGCTGACCCCGAACTGTAGAGCAGCTGAAATTCTATATCAAGCAAGAATGGGAAAACATTTCACTTTCAACGCTTACAGAGAGTTCTTAAAGGAAGAGGAGATGCAACACAGTAATAAACATACACGTCCCAACTTTTTTGAAACGTTTCGCTGGCTTCAAATTCAAAATGGGTATATATTTTTCCAAAAACAATAAAATTTCTCAGTTTCAAAATTTGATATGTTGTCTTTGCGCTATTTTCAATTATTCAATTATTCAAATTATAATTCAATTATAATTGAAAGACAAAAAAATGGTGATGAAAATATGATCTATAATGTATCAACCATGGAAGTTGGTTCAGTATAGGTTAATTCAGCATTAATTATCTTTGTCTGTCTTGTGTTATCATTATAGAGAACTTCTATAGGCCTACTCCAAGGTTGTTTCAACTAGCTTTTTTCCGTGACAATGAAGATGAGGCTTTATAGAGACGAATAGTTGACGTGTCATAATCTCCAACAAACCTGCAGCAAAATCTGAAAGCGGCTTTTTTTGCATCACACCATTCATTTATCCTAAAAGGGATTTCAGATTCACTTCAAATAATGTCTGTCTCATATAGGCTTACCCCAACTTCCGATAATCAGTTGAATCTTATCACGACAAGGTGATGTTTGTCAACATATTTGCATCAAGTCAATCCAAAAAAAGACTGGCTAAATATAGATGAAGACATTGATTAAAGTCCCCTTGTCCTATAGGCTAGATATTTACACAGTTATCAAAACGCAGATAACTGTGAATACATTCAGATTTGAAGCTCTGTGTTGTACCCATTGCCTGACTTATAATGGTCAACAACTGTGTCTCACTTAATTCATGCTTTCTTTGCCTTTCTCCATGGTGATAGATGAGGAATATATCTGACCTGTGTCACCTCATTTTTGATACCGCATTGAAACAGGAATCCATGAATATTGATGCAGATTTTTTATTTTATTCATAAGAATTGCACACGTCGTCAATTACTGACAGTGATTACGTTTTTTTCTGCCTATTTTTGTCATTTTATGATTATTGGACAGGAAAGTGTTGAACGACAGTGGACAGAGCTGTAGAGCAGTAAGCCAGATTTAAAAACAAGCATCGGTACGTGTGGGAAAGCTGCTTATACCACTGGACCATCCTGGCCACTACACCGATCTTTTTTAATTAACAAAATGAAATTAAAATATTGTCCCCACATTTTAGGATACCAGATAGCTAACTAAATAGGTTGTTGAATTTATACAGCCTGTTTGCTCATCTTCATCAAGGGTGTCAATAATTTTGGAAGCAACTGTATAGAAAAAACAGAAATTACTTGTACCATGCACAGGCTGCTACATTTAGTGTAAAGGGAAGTTGTCAGAGCCTTCCAGGTACTTTTATTGGTAGAAGTAATGACAGATTAAGCTAAATTTAAAGACTCAGTCAGTTTTGGTTCCCTTTTGGTGTTTGGCGCTCATCTCTGGGCTGCTGCTTAGGCGCACCCATCACTGTGACCCCTCCCTCGTCCCTCTCTGCTCTAGCCTCTCTGCCTCCCTGATGCTACATACAGGGAAACAGAGAAAATAGCATTTCACACTGTTTGAGTGTTAGAGAGATCCCTATTTTTTTGTCACTAATTCTAATAGTAGAGTTTTTTTATAACCATTATTTAGTATAAGTATACTAAGAACAGGTTCTTATTTACAGCAACAACCTGGGAGCAATTAGGGTTCACTGTCTAGCTCAGGGACAGAACTACAAGGTTTTTCATCATGTCGGCTCAGTGATTAGAACCACCAACCTTTTGTTTACTGGCACAACACTCTGGACCACTAGGCGACCCTGCCGCCCCTCTGAATTAACAGAGGCACTCTTCCCTCTGATTCTGTGAGTCATGAATGATGATACCTTTGGCACTTACTGTAAGAGTAGGGGTGTTCACCCTGGTCTACAAGGCCTTCATAGCATGACAGCCACCTAATCCTCCCTAGCATCCAACTGACTCATCTCCTCTCCTCCCCCTTGTAACCATTCCCCACGTTGTAATTATAAATGACAAAGTGTTCTCAGGTCAACTGAGCTGGTTAAAAAACATTGCTTAGTAATTTAATTCAGGGTGTGCTGAATTAGTGGTGACTTAACCTGACCAAGATCACATACGTTTTAAAGAATAGGTTGCCATAGTATTGAACTTGGTACATTCATGTGACCACTTATCCTAACTTTTCACTCGAGTTGACCAGTTAGCTAGCGCACATTCAATCCTGACCAAAACAATAGACGTAAAACAAAACAGGTACAGACACTGTAAAGCCTAAGGGACTCCCCTGAACTTCAGAGTAGACAGAAAAGACTTACTCATTATAACTGGAATATGACTGCTTGAGTAATACACTGCTTGAGTAAATGTGGACAAATCTTAAATTAGTGCATCGTTTTTAATGGCTTGCTAAACACCCAGTGCACAGATAAAGTCGCATTCGGAGTGTAAGAGCAGTGCTTTTGTGTCAAGTCCCCCTCAACGGTTCATTAGCATATCAACTACAACTAATGGGTGGGGGTGGTATTGGTGCTACCGTCTCTTTGCGGTTAGAGAACAGACATTGAATAGAGAGACCTTTAAAGGTCTCAGTCACAGTTGACGGAGCAAGCTAGTTTAGTGCATCAGAGAAAGAATGCTTGGGTGGGAAAAGTGTGAAATGTAGTATAACGACGTTCAAGTCACATCTCCACACTCAAGTTTAGACAGTTAACCCAGCAAATCTGTCAGGGTGCAAGTATACACATTATAGGTATGTAAGAACCGAGTTTACTTACGATTCTTCTGAATACTGTTGTGCGCCTCCAATAAATCCATATTTATCGGTATGTCTGTCGCTGGTGAACCCGTTGATTTCGGAGTCTGAACCAATAGAGCTTTCGTCGTCCATATGACTGCTGCTGCTAATGGTCCTGATACTTCTGGTGTCGGCGGACAAGCGACCATTCTCTATTTTAGCCATGATTTGCTCAGTAATATCCAAAGCTATTTATTTGACACAGTCACAACCAACGAAATTGAGCTAGACGAAAGTTTCCAAACAAACAAAACAAATGCCATGGCACGGAACACGTAGTTAGCTAGCTAGGCTAAGATAACTAGCTAAGTAACAAGCTAACGTTCGCTATTCACGAACGTTATTTAAATTGCAAGCCAACTACTTCATTGTATTTAGATCAAATGCAAATCTTTAGGCAAGTCAAATGTTAGTAGATACCGCACGTTTTCACCGCGTGATGTTAACGCCCAGCCTTCCCAAGTAGCTAGCTAACTTTGCTAGGTAGCTGTGTAGTACACTGTCACTAGCTTGTCTGAGTGCCACAGTAACCAACCAGCTGCAAACGAATTTTGCTCTCGTCACGATGATTGGCTAGCTGGTATGAAGTTAGTAGGCAAACAAAAACTTTGTTGAAAAAACTTTCATCGACAACTACCTCTATTATAATCAAGCACAATTTAACACAAATGTGACATTTTTGTTGCCATGTCATGTCGGTAAATCAAACTAAAAGAAAGTGTTCCTGTCCTTCCTTCCTGGTCCGCGGTTTGGGTAGATAGTTTCGTTCATGCGGCTGCCCTGCCTGCTTTCATCTATGCTGTGGTTACAACTTCAATTCCCCACTCGTTGTCACATCAGCTGCCCAAATCTCTTTAACATCTGCATAATACATATTTCAGCTATGCTGTGCGTGAATTCTTAGTAGCAAATCATGACAATAATGTCCTGGTTCATTCAACGCAAGTGATAAAACGGTGGCATTTTATTACTTTATTTGATAAATTGACAGACAGTAGCAATGCTGTGGACATATTTAACAAGACACTGTGGGATTTACAAAAACAAAGACCCCAAATAAAACCCCCTGCAAAACAGCAGCATGAGCTTAAATCCATTTACAGTACAATTAACAATCAGAAAAGAATACATAAAACACTTAAAAATAGTAAACTAGCTAACTGCAGTTTATGATTAATTTGTCATAAGCATTCTTTACAATCGTTATGACCAGTATTGAACATACATTATTTTGAAAGATCTTCTAAGACAAAGTTGCTCATTCACCCAAATTGTAATAATGACATAAGGGTAAATAACAACATTTTCACAAACTGGCTGTGTGTATAGCAGACAGAAGACTGCTGAAGATATGCACACCTCACTTCTTCCTCCCACCTCTCTCCTTCAGTGCCAGGTGTATAACCGAACCGTTGTTCATGTTGTAGTAGGCCAGTGAGTTGGAGTCTTTTATGAATATTCCCTGTAATGGAAGAGTGCTCCATGTAAATGACTCCATTTGTAACTAGTCATGCAAGTTTATATTTACCCATACAAATTCAAAGGAACAATTAACGTTGAATAATTTTTTAATACCCATTTAGAGTTTTAATGTTTATTTAAATGTATTCTTTAGAAAGCCCAACAAACTTCCACTTTATTTTTGTGTTTTGCATTTCCCCCAATCCTGTTCCAACCTACCTAACTAGAGAATAAAAGACAGTAGCCCTCATTCATGAAACCTTCTCAGAAAAGATCTCAGATTCAAGCGTGGGGAGACGACCATCTCCAAGTGTGATTTACAGACCTGTGGCACCTCTTCAAAATGATTTTGGATGTCATCGCAAGATTGATAAATCGGATAAAGCCGAGAACGCGCTGCACCAGTCCTTATTTACATTTGACACACCCGTAATTTATGCGGGTGTGGCGATCATCAACCTATGACAGCTTTCAGCATAAATTATTGCCTGAAACGGGCTAATTAACCATTCGTTATTCGCCTTGAAAAAATCAGCGCAGTTACGGAACACTTTTGCGTCTCAGCCCAGAGCTGAAGTCCTTAAAAAGAGCAAGCTCTGCCATCATTAGGGTAACTGCTCGACCCAGAATCACTGGTTTATTTATCCTCTCACTAATCAATTTAAGACCTGTTAGCTAATGAAGATGCCAGCCACCGAAATTATTACGACAATTTATGATCTCCAAGTATGTCGATACTTTAGGCCTGAGTGAAAAGCAAGTCAAAGCAAGTTTATTTGTTTTGCGCATTACATACACAAAGGCAATTCAAACCTTATAAACGCATGAACAACAGAAAGAGAAAATGCAGAATTAAGTGAAATAAATAAATATTACATGAATAAGTTAGTGATACAATATTTAATCTTGTGGTATGTTTGTATGTGCTATATTCCTTGTCATCTTATTTTATATTACCTATTATTATTATTATTGTGTTTGTTGTTACTGAGGCTGTTACGATTGTTGGTTTTTGTCATAATGATTATCTTAATGCGAATCATGTATTATCTTTTTTTTTTTACTTTGGTTTACACCATCTCCGACCAGACATGAGTTTGATTGTAAGGATACGACAAAGATAATACTGATGAATACCAGCTATGTCGGTGAAATGATCATATGATCATTTTGAGATCCAATTTGATCGAATGCACATTTCATGAAAGAGGGCCAGTGTCTGTAATTAACCAAATTGATCTCAACTCCAACCCTCTAATGTCTAAACATCAGCCAATCTTTCCAGTATTTTGTCAAGATATTGTTCCTTTTTTCAATACTAGGGGATTGTACTGTGCAGGCTCTGACGATAAAGCTGCAACCAAATTGATTATACCTTTCCATTCATACATGTAAATTGCCTGTGTGAACAATTCTTACCTCATACTGTAGCTTTTGCTTTCCTGCCGGCATGCCAGTAGCTTCATGGATTTTGACTTTAATAACAGAGACCTGTGGTGAGATAAAAGTTCAAATATGAGGAAAATTTCAGCCAGTGTTTTCATAGAGTTGCACTACAGGAAATACAGTATGGATATAAAAGAGTGGAATTAAGGGTGAACTACAAACATACCTGATCTGTGAGTGGAACAGTGAAATTGAGCGCTTGTCCACTTAGCTTCCATTCTGTCTTGTCCTGCATGTTTGGAACCTGCACTTTGATTGACACTGAACCCTAAAAAAATAAAAATACAACACAATAACACAATTTGTACATATATCTTGTATATATGTTAAATGTTAACATACCGAAATACAAACTGTAAGCATAGCATCATAGCATGACCGACACGGCATATCTGAACCAAGTCATGGATCATTTATATTACTGCATTTCGCCATTAGTCAACATGTAATTGAAGAACAAACCTTGTATCTGCGCAGGAACTCCTCCTCTGGCATAAGGTTGTCCTCGGTCTTCATCTTCTTGCTGGAAGGCTCATCGTCGTGGGGTGGGGGTGGATGGGATGGTGGCTGGGGGTCAGGGCGAGGGGGCTGTGGGACTGGAGGGGCGGGGACAAATGCTGGAGAGGGAAGATTCAAAATCAGCCAATAAATAATGCAGAATAGAACAAAACATTTCTAATTTAAACAAAAATGTTAAATAATCACATACTTGGTATTAGGGCTGCACGTTCTGGATAAAATATTTAATCGCAATTTTTCTGCCAAACATGGCAGTTACAATTATAATTTGCAATTTTCAAACATAGGTGTAAAAAGCGTAGATAACCAAATTTTAAACTAGAGATCACAGGCTAGATAATGTGCTACTGAACTGAATAAAACACAAGTAAAAGTTAAGTGTTTTTGAAACATTTATAACGTATTAACACTTGGAAGGTGCAGCCTGTGTCCAACCATTGAAGTATATACTCATTTAATGCAAAGGCGTTTGCTATGTTTGTGCCGTTGCCACAGCTAGTTAAACTTTATCAACACTTGAGGGCTATTTTTCCCATATTCAGTTTGTTTGCAGGCACCAACATTGAAGCTGAACCTAATAATCATGCTATTGTGCATGTGGGACAATATCTTGGTGCCACTCACTTGCTTAAAGCAAAAGGTCTTTGCTAGCATCTGCAGTGTGAACTCAAAACTAACATTGAAAAACCAAGTATTTGAACAAAATGAGTCCAAGTATTAAAGTAATTTACCAGAATACTCACAGTACCCGCAAGAAAAAATTATACAGACGGAAGACGTGTGACCATCGACTCGCCTGACGTGCGTCTCATTCACCGCTTTTTCGAGCCAAAAATTGTGGAAGTTGACGATTTGGATATTGCTCATACCAATATCGCAATTTTGATTAGAATCCAATTCATGGTGCGGCCCTACTTGGTACTGCTCCATATTTCTGAAGTCTTTTGTTGGATTTCAAAGTATGAAATTCTGTGGGAATAGTGTAGCAATGGTTCTCCTACCAGTTGGGACCACCATGGGGGGTGGTCTGGGGGCCATCATGTGAGGTGGCTGGGGCATGGGCACCACGTTGATTCGCGGAGCATGCATCATGGGGGGCATTGGTGTCAGGACCTGTCCCGAGGCCAGGCGCATCTGCACAGGAGCCATAGGGGGCCGTGGTATCACAGGCACAGCTGACAGGAGAGTAGTGCGTACCGGGGGAGGCATCTACATGATTCACAGGGGGAGTAAAACACAGTTAGCCTTATATACTGGCATATTAATGTTAGAGGTAATTCATGGCTCAGGACTTACGGAGGGAGGGGCCCGGGCCATGGTGGTCATCGGAGGGGTGGGTTTTGGCAGAATGGGGGAGGAAGAGATGAGGGGCGACTGGTGATGATGGTAAAGCTCAGGCTTGCTCGGTCCAATCTTCTCTTTAGTCTCGTCTTCCTGCACCAGTCCCTTAGCCTTGTGAATGGCCTCAATCTGCTCCTGTAGGGTGATGTTGGCCTGCGCTGCCTGCTGAGTACGGGCCATGCTACCGGAGTGCCCATCCCAGGTCACCTAATGACAAAAGGTGCATTAAGTCAAGACCGTGAACTCATGATGATGATGAAAAGAAACCGTATTAAAGCTGTGGCCCAGGGTAATCCAGTGGTCTAAGCCGCTACTTGTGTAACTACCATTTCCTCTGACACGTGTTCTATTAAAAAAATATATACATACATAGATTGTCTCTCCCACTTCTCCGCAGTACTCACCTTCTCCTCAGGCTTCTGGATCTCCTCTTCTCCAATCTTCTTACCGATGGCTGTCTCCTCCACGCCAAAGATATCAGTACGCCTCTCAGCCAGCTGCTTCAGGCTGCTCTCAATGTCCATGCCAGGGGCGTACACCTCATCCTCGATCTGCCGCTCTCTGATGCCGCGGTCTCTCTGCTCCAGCCAGCGGGGATCCAGGAGACCAATGCGCATGTGCTCCTGCATCTTACTGGCCTGGATCCGCTCACCGGTGATGGGCGAGATGAGGTATTCATCCAAAGCCTTGGTTGGAGGCTGGGGCTTGGAGGCTACAGGGGTCAAAAGGCAAGGGAACAAAATGTAAGGCCTAAAAGGAAGGTCTTTCTAGTCTATTGGGTCTTCCGTTATGATTAAACCACCTAATAGGGCATTTAGGGCCAGTTCTTTTCTATCCTGCATTTTAATAATTCCACCTAAAGCGGTTTGATACAGGGCCCATGTGTGTAAACATGGGCCCTGAAAGTGCTACCACAATCGCATAACGGAATTATCCAACTAGACAAATCTATTCCCAACCACGTGGACTGACTTCAAATGTAATGTCTACTGGAACATCTACAGCCTCTGTTTAAAGGAATGAAATTATAAGTATAATTAAGACGTTAACAACCTTCTTATGGAGATACTGTATTTCTTGATTTATTTAGTTCACAGGAAAGTCAATGTAACCTTTAGCTAACGTAACAGGTTATTTCAACTTTATGTCAAAGATATTCCGATTTTGGATCTCCTCTTATTTTCTATATAGTCTACTTCCATGGTTAGTTTCATTGACACTCCTGTTAAACTACCCCTAACTAACCCTGTTCTGCTACAGCTTCAGAGTGTCTTAGAGAGGATCAGCATCAGCAAGGTGGGGTGTAAAATCATGCCCCCACAAACAGTATTCCCTGACAGATAACACATTTTGAATCAGACAATTCACCTACCAAACATAGACCCAGATATAGACAATGATGGCAGACAGCATGTCAACTCCAGAACATTTCTTCTGTTGTTCTATATGCAGTGACACCAGAGGCATAACGCTGCACATGCCAGTATAAAGAACAGTGCATCTTCGCACCAAAAACAAGCCTTTAATAAACATTTTATGGGGGCTCATGATGACGAAATGTCTCACCTTTGGGGTCATAGTCCTTGCGGATAATGACCTGGTCTGGAGTAGGGGGCAGTGGAGGGGGCATGGGGTTGTCTGGGGGCAATGGGGCCTTGCCTTCGTCCTCGTCATCAGAACCCTGGGGAGAGAGAAAACAAATCACTCCTGATGACACCGTTGCTGAATGATGGTAATATGACATCTGTAACTCTGCACAGTGAACCTGTAATGAGGTATAAATGACATCCCACTGGTGACTGTCCACTGACTAACCTCATCCATGTCTTGCAGCTGCGTGTCCTGGTCAGGCTGTGTGGGGCGCCCTTCATCCCGAGTCTCACGCTCGTCCTCCTCCTCATCCTCACTTTCAACCTCCATCTCCACCTCCTCACTCTCTCCAAACTTGTCATAACGTTCCTGGATGAGAATGCGAGCTCCCAGCTCCTCAGGTGTGGTGGGTGGGGGGAAGTGACCTGTTGGAACACAAGTCATAAATCATCATTACAAAGTGACAGAGGTTAGATAACAGAAAATCAATAATAGACTTATAAAAATGAGTCTGGCTCCCAGTTACATTTCCCCACCTTGCTCATTAGGCTGGAAGTCCACAGTCTCCACCACTACAAAGTCGTGCCAGTCAATTTGGGCATAGGACACACGCTCTTTCTCTCGCTCCTCCTCCTCCTTCTTCCGTTCACGCTCCTGGAACTTCGCCCACTCAACACGGTACCTCACCTGTTTGTAGAATACGTAAGTTGTTATTGCACAGAAATATAAACTATGGCCTTTTAAAGAATTCATGGTGGGAACTTAAAAGTTCCACGGGCTTACCTGATCCAGCACCTCCCTGGGGTTCTCAGCCTCACGCTTCAGCTTCATCAGGAGCCCCTTCGGAGGAATCAGAATCTACAGAAACAAGATACAAAACGGCATCACAAAACAATCAACCAAAGACATGTGCTACCAAATTAAACATTTTGATGTTTTAACGAGACACATTCCCTCCATATGTATTTGGACAGTGAAGCTAAGAAAACATGAATAATACACTCTACATACATATAATACACTCTTCAGCATTACATGTGCATTTTTTTTTTTACAAGGAGACCGTAGAAGGTCACCTTTTCTAGGAGGGTATGTTAACATCTGCTGCACTGTTTCAAAAAGGAAAACACTATGTTCTATTCTAGTTTGGGTGATGGATGGTTCTATTGTATTTCAATAACCTTTTGGCATATTTGCCCAAACTAAAGGTAATCTGTATGTGACTTTTTGAACATGAAGGCCAAAACATTCTGGAACTGCTTGACGTTTACATATTTTGTGTACCACACCACACCATAAGACATGTATTCATCACTGTTTCCACCATTCTAAAATAAAAATGTTTCAAATGTTTTTTTGAAAGATGTACCTTTTCTTACACATACACAAGACTGTAAACTCAACGACTGAGACAAGGGATGTTCTTGAAGACGGTTTACCTTAGTGTACTGCTCTACAAGCTTGGTGAAGTAGTTGAAGAGGCTGTGTTGCGGACGCAGGAAGTCAAACTGGTAATTTCGCTGCTCTTTCTGCATGAGCTGTGTGAGGAATTGGCGCCCGTTGCGAGCGACAAACTGGGCAGTCAGCTTGACAACATCTAGGTCAAATGCTGAGATTGAGGGAGGGTCAGCAATAAACTCAAACTCAGGCGGTGGCTCCTTGGGCACCACAGTCTCATGAATCACCTGGGCCTGCACCTACCAGAAACGGAAACCATAACTTAGAGTAGCTCTTTTAGGCATCAATCACATCTTACAGTAAATCTTTGACAGAATCAGAGGATTGTATTTAACTACGATTCTAAGAAACCACCCCAGATGTATGGGAGGGCACACCTTTTGAGGAAGCTGCTGTGAGTTCTGCAGAGCCTGCTGCTGCATGACCTTTGGCACAGCAGCAGACGGCTCCTGGCCCTTGCCCTCCTTGAATTCATTGACCTTGTGGCGGTAGTAGGCATGGTAGGGGTCATTGGGGTTCAGGAAGTTGAACTTTGGGTTGTTGATCTCATTCTGTCGGATCCTCGCCTCGAATTCTGGTCCATTCCTGATAATTTGTGGATGGAAAGGAATGCATGACCATTCCAATAAGGCATCATACATAAGACCTCATACATTTGAAGAAAAACAGGATTGAGGATGAGACAGATAAACTAACCTGGCTACAAAGCTGGCAGTCTTATCAACAATGTTTCGGACCTCAGGAGGTGGATAGATGATGCCAACTATGGGTTTTGTTGCAGGGGTTTCATCCGTTGGCTCATCAGGCTGTTGAAACAGTAACATGAAAATTATCTGTCAATCCTCTGTACGTTGGAGAGACGGGGGATGTCTGAAGAACGCAATTAATCCTACAGCATCAACTATGGTTACAGATCTGGAGTCTTTGTATATATAATATAAAATAACTAAATAGGTACACTTGGGGTAGAAGCTAGAACATCCCAGCTAACTTAACTCCACGACGCATTCACTCTTGCTACTCATGTCGACGTGACTGAGTACTTGAGCGCATATTGGCTCGCTACCTAGCTAATGTTAGCTAGCTTAACTACGACCTTAGTTGAAACCCAGAAGCAAAGACATCAACGCTAGAGGGGTAAAGTTAATAGATGCAGAAGTAATAATACCATACATCTTCCCAGTTAAAGGCAGTTGCTATTGTAACTAGAAAACACTTTTAAGAGCGACTGAAGTAGGTGCAGCAAGTCTTACTTTGTTGGGCTCAGGCTGAACCATTTGTACAGGCCCTGGCGGCATTGCTGCGTCAATTCCTTGCTTGACTTAGTTATTAACACGTGTAAAGTCCAACAAAAAGGTAGGTACACCAAAAAAGGTTGTTCTCGTTACAATTACACTAACGGATGTGGTACTGCATGTCTATAAACGTAAAGAATTGCATAACACTATCTTTCCAGATAGGACATACGATTCTATCCGAACGCGTATATCTATCGTCGACCCGCCTGGAATGGAGGTCTTTTACTTCCGGAAACACATCTGAGCATCATGGGATTTGTTGTCTTTTTAGTAGGTCGCTATGGAAATAAAGTAACAACATTCATTCAGCTCTGCATTCTCACATACATTTCCTGAAAGAAAAACAATACGTAGCTACACAAAACACACGACAGAAAGAGTGCAAGCTACCAGTTTAGCAAGATTTGTTAAAATGACACATCTCTTAGGACGTCAGGACTGCGTTGAAAGTCTCCGGAGAGATCTAATAGATCTTCAAGGTACTGTTGTTGATATCTTCTCTCGGACTGGGCCAGTTCGATTCCCCTCCTGGAAGTTCCCAGATAAGCTGTCATGCAATCTGGACCTTGTGTCATTGTTGGAACAATACGACTATGTTGATGGAGAGGAGGATTTTAATCAGCATTCTCACATTGTTTTGATGGAGTTAGTAATTGACAGGTAAATAGCTGTACACCACATTTGACATTTTAGTAATGTATCAGCTCTGTGGCTCCAGTGCGACTAGAGGAGCAATTACGGTTAACAGTCTTGCCCAAGGACAACAACATGTTTTCACATTCTCATCTCGAGGATATCGTATATTATGGATCTCATGATGTGGTGTAGTTAAATAATAATATGGAAATTATGATTGTAATCCACTTATTGTCCTTAGACTGCTACTGCTGCTGCAAAGTTTTGATGCCCATGTGGAGCAGTTGAAGGTTGGACAAAAGAGAGAACACATTCAGCAAACAGTTCCATGTGTATCAATTGGCCTTGTGGTCAGACACTATTGGAATAACTTGATTCAGATTGGCAACCACCAGATGGTGAGTTTAATATACACACACACACACACACACACACACACACACACACACACACACACACACACACACACACACACACACAGTTGTACTCAAAAGTTTGCATACCCTTGGAGAATTAATATATCCCATTTGTTAAGAAAACATGAGTGAGCTGGCAAAAGACGTCTTTTATTTCTTATGGGATTCACATTCAGCTGTAGCTCACAACAGAATGGCACAATCATAAAACAAAACATGGCACCTTGGAAAAAAATGAACTGACCCCTGTTCAAAAGTCTGCATATTCTTAGTTCTTAATACTGTGTATTGCCCCCTTTAGCATCAATGACAGCGTGCAGTCTTTTGTAATAGTTGTCTATGAGGCCCCAAATTCTTGCAGGTGGTATAGCTGCCCATTCGTCTTGGCAAAATGCCTCCAGGTCATGCAAAGTCTTTGATAGTCTTGCATGAACCGCACGTTTGAGATCTCCCCAGAGCGGCTTGATGATATTAAGGTCAGGAGACTGTGATGGCCACTCCAGAACCTTCACCTCTTTCTGCTTTAACTACTGGAGTGTCAACTTGGCCTTGTGCTTAGGGTAATTGTCATGCTGGAAAGTCCAAGAGCGTCCCATGCGCAGCTTTCGTGCAGAAGAATGCAAATTGTCTGCCAGTATTTTCTGATAACACGCTGCATTCATCTTGTCATCAATTTTCACAAGATTCCACGTGCCTTTAGAGCTCACACACCCCCAGAACATCAGTGAGCCACCACCATGCTTCAAAGTGGGGATGATATTCTAATCACTATAGGCCTTGATGACCCCTCTCCAAACATAGCGCTTATGGTTGTGACCATAAAGCTCTATTTTGGTCTCGTCACTCCAAATTACAGTGTGCCAGAAGCTGTGAGGCATGTCAAGGTATTGTCGGGCATATTGTAACCGGGCCTTTTTGTGGCACTGGCGCAGTAAAGTCTTCTTTCTGGCAACTTGACCATGCAGCTCATTTTTGTTCAAGTATCGTCGTATTGTGCTCCTTGAAACAACCACACCGTATTTTTCCAGAGTAGCCTGTATTTCTCCCGAGGTTACCTGTGGGTTTTTCTTAGTATCCCGAACAATTCTTCTGGCAGTTTTGGCTGAAATCTTTCTTGGTCTACCTGACCTTGGCTTGGTATCAAGAGATCCCAGAATTTTCCACTTCTTAATAAGTGATTGAACAGTACTGACTGGCATTTCCAAGGCTTTGGATATCTTTTTATAACCTTTTCCATCTTTATAAAGTTCCATTACATTATTACGCAGGTCTTTTGACAGTTCTTTTCTGCTCCCCATGGCTCAGTATCTAGCCTGCTCAGTGCATCCACGTGAGAGCTAACAAACTCACTGACTATTTATACACAGACAATTGCAATTGAAAAAGCCACAGGTGTGGGACATTCACCTTTAATTGCAATTTTCACCTTTGTGTGTCACCTTGTGTGTCTGTAACAAGGCCAAACATTCAAGGGTATGTAAACTTTTGATCAGGGCCATTTGGATGATTTCTGTTATCATTATGATGTAAAAATGAGCCAAACAACTATGTGATAATATATGGCTTCATATGATCACTATCATATGATCACTTAAATAAAATACTTTTTTTGCATGATCAGTCATAGTTTCAAAATCAATGCCAACAAATTTTGGCATTGATTTTGAAAGTTGGGACAGGGGCAAAGTTGGGACAGGGGCATCTTTACCACTGTGTTGCATCACCTCTTCTTTTAACAACACTCTGTAAGCATTTGGGAAATGAGGAGTCCAAACGCTGTTGTTTTGAAAGTGGAATGTTGTCCCATTCTTACTTGATATAGGATTGCAGCTGCTCAACAGTTTGGGGTCTCTTTGCTGTATTTGTCATTTCATAATGCGCCAAATGTTTTCAGTAGGGGACAGGTCCGGGCTGCAAGCAGGTCAGTTTAGCACACAGGCTCCATTGTCACCCATGCAGTGATGTCCACTAAATAATTGTGTCTGTTTTTAATGCAGTGGCGTATGAGGGCCTGAAGATCACGTCCATCCAATATTGGTTTTCGACCTTGTTTCTGACCTGTTGCCAATTGACCGAATTAGTTGGGTGATTTTCCACCAGGTTTAGTTTTCTAGCATTACGTTTCCAGTCTTTTGGTGCCTCTGTCCCAGCTTTTTTGAAATGTGTCGCTGGCATCGAATTCAAAGTGAACATGTATTTTCCAAGAAACAGTAACATTTCTCAGTTTCAACATGTTGTCTTGGTACTATTTTCTATTGAATATAGGGTTTAGGCCTAAATGATTTGCATATCATTGCATTCTGTTTTACTTTACATTTTACACAGCATTCCAACTTTTTTGGAAGCGGGGTTGTAATTTAAAACATGTTTTTTCTTATGTTGTTTTCCCTCTTAATCAGACCACAAAGCCAGTTAGTAAAGAAGTGATTAAAACTGCAAGATGCGAGGAAAACACCACTTCATCTGCATCATCGTCATTCCTCTCGACAAAGTGTGCTATTGGTCCACAGTCTGCATCCACGGTGTCTCTTTGTACCTCAAGAACAGTAGCAAGCGCTCCACAAAACAGAGCAAATGGCACCCCTTCCAGTCCTCCTCACAAAACATCAAGCACCGTCCCCTTGTGCCTTGCCCATATATCCACAGACACTCGTAATGTAAGTTGCCAGACAGTCGAGTCCTCCCTCATCCCCTGTGATGCCTGTGCTCAGGTCCAGTCCAGTTTGAGGGAAACCGGTGATGCTCTAGTCAAGCTTTGTCAGAGCGAGGGCATTCCCTGCTCTCTGCAACGCCTCCTGGTGGCTGTGGATGAAACTCTGGAGCGGGGTTGGCTGACTGCAGTGGATGTGGCCCAGTGGTCGGCAGAGCAGTGCAGGGACATGGGCCGGTTGGGAAAGCATCTGCTGGAGGTGCGGTCCACAGTTGGGCCTCTCAGGGAGAGCCTTCAGGCAGCAGAAAGGGAACGGGAGGAGTTCAGGGCTCAGCTCGGAAGAGCACAGGAGGAACTGAAGTGTGAAAGGGCAACTCACCAAACCAGCAAACAACAGCTGGAGAAAAGATTGCAGGAGGCTGAGGCCTCCAGGGAGGAGACAGAGAGGAGACTGCAGGAAGGAAAGGAGGAGTTAAGGAGAGGTACACTGTTACATATGGAGGAGAGGCACACTGTTACATATGGAGGACAGATGTACAGTACAGTATATTTCAATGGAGAGTAACTAATGTAACATTTCAAGAGTAAATGTGCTTTCATGATATTCACAGTGTAAATGTGTGTTTTAAGGCACTTTGTCCCTGGAGGATAGCATCTCTAAACTGAAGACAGAGATATGTTTTCAACAAGAAAGGTTACACAAACTTGGTAAGGTCAGGACATACACCTCCAACCTACATGTGAAGTTTTAGGACCAGGAGAAGAAACCAAGAGTAATCTTATTATTGTGAACAGAGAATCTGTGGAACATTGTCTGTTCTTCCTCAGAGTCCGAGAGAGATGAGCTACATCATGAAGTGAAGGCCTTGCAGGTAGAGGCAGATGCCCGGATCAAACTAGAGGAGAAGACACAAATGCTGGAAGCTCAACTGTGCGCTACTCAACTCTTACTTGACAAGGAGAACTACAAGTACCAGAATGCCTGTCGCCAACAGGAGGTCAGTATAATTTTCAAGATCTGAGGGAGTACCTGGGGCTTAACCAGGTATCTTTAAAATTGATTTGTGTCTGGTTCATGTTATTTCTCAGCAAACATGTCCACATTGCTATGAATTGGCCGATGTGGGATAATATATTGACTCAACATTTGGTTAATGTGCCTTTGCTGCTTCAGGTTGGCCCTGAAGGCATTTGCTCACTGTGGCAGCTCTCATCTTTTCCCAGCAAGCCTGTGTAGGTTATTACACAGCATGGGTTGGGATGGTTTTCTTACTAGCATACACATAGCTTGTTAAGCTGGTTTGGGCTGGCCTATGTTGGGGTTGTGTGGACTAGTCCGTGTTGGGCTAATGTGGAATTTGTTTGTGCTAGCCAGGGTTAGGCTTATTTTTGGCAGTTCTGTGTCAGGCTGATGCTGGCTTGAGGTGGGCTAACCTGTGTTCACCTTGCTCAGCAAAAACACACATGGGACCAATGGGATCATATGTACTGGGTTGTTGTGTCTTTAACAGTCACTGCAGGCCAAGCAGATGTCTCTGTTGGAGCGACTGGATGCCCTGGACCAGGAGTGTGAGGAGCTACAGGGACAGTTGGAGGAGAGCGAGGGCAGGCAGACAGAATTACAGGATAGACTGACTCACATCTCAGAGGAGAAAGAAAAACTACAAACCCAGCTCACCCAAGAACAGGTACATTGCATACAAATGAACAGCTTTATGATTCACATTCACGAACACAGTAACAAGCCCATGATTCATGAACACAGTAATAAGCCCATGATTCATGAACACAGTAATAAGCCCATGATTTAAGAACACAGTAATATGCCTATGATTCATGAACACAGTAATAAGCCCATGATTTATGAACACAGTAATATGCCTATGATTCATGAACACAGTAATAAGCCCATGATTCATGAACATAGTAATAAATCCATGATTCATGAAGACAGTAATAAGCCCATGATTCATGAACTCAGTAATTAGCCCATGATTCATGAAGACAGTAATAAGCCCATGATTCATGAACATAGTAATAAACCCATGATTCATGAACACAGTAATAAGCCCATGATTCATGAACTCAGTAATAAGCCCATGATTCATGAACACAGAAATAAGCCCATGATTCATGAACACAGTAATTAGCCCATGATTCACAAACACAGTAATAAGCCCATGATTCATGAACACAGTAATAAGCCCATGATTCATGAACTCAGTAATACGCCCATGAATCATGAACTCAGTAATAAGCCCATGATTCACGAACACAGTTATAAGCCCATGATTCACGAACACAGTAATAAGCCCATGATTCATAAACACAGTAATAAGCCCTTGATTCCTGAACACAATAAACCCACAATTCAAGAACACAGTAATAAGCCCAATGCATGGCCTGTGTGTTCCCTGAGGCCTCGTGTTCTGAGTTACAGCAGGAGAAGCAGAGACACGAGAGTCATGTGATGGAGCTGAAAACCAGTGTGGATCAGCTGAGAGGAGAGGTTCAGGAATTAGCCCAGAGGGAGAGGCTTTTAGTGGCGTTCCCAGAACTCAACCCCCTGCCTCTGGGACCTCCACAGAGTAAGATCATTTCCCTAAATCACCCAGTGTTCTCTGTATATTTACCCACTATGTTGACAATACCTGTACAACCTGACCTCTGTATGTACGCCAACATGGGTTTATTCACATACTGTTTTGAATAGAAACCATCTATGCTGACTGATAAATGTTCATTTCCATTACTATCATGTCAAGCTGCATGTCTGGTTACTACATATTTCAGTCTGAGACTCCTCCCATTGCAGTCATCTAGGTGATAATCAAAGACTTCACTCTGTCTTTCTCAGGCACAGGGGATGTGTTGGGGGATATGGAGCAGCAATTACAGGCTAATTGTGTTCGGATTAGGGTCCTGGAGCAGGAGAACAGCACCCTGCGCAACAGCCTGATGAAACTAAGGAATAGAGCCCAGCTAGTGTCCCCCAGTGTGGGGTCCGTGGTATATATCAACTCCTCAGTGTGAAGTGTGTTGGCTGAAAATGGATGAAATGGTGTAACAGGATAATACTCCGGTACTGCTCCTGGGGTAATCACTAAATGTTGAGCGATATCGAATCCACCTGAATAATGAGCATTGTTATCTCTCATAGACAACCTCCCCCAGCAGCTGTGGTTTCTCCCAGCCACTGCATGACACACCCGGAGACGGTCAGTTAAGTCGCAGCTCCGACGTACATCACAGCATTCTGTAAGTTAGCAGCACAGTACCACCACAGAAAGATCAAATATAAGTACGGCATGTACAGTACACTGCACTTAATACAGCAATCAAACGGAATCTTACCCTCATATCTTAATATCTTAGTATATTTATTCACATAATGTTTTTAATAAAACATTTGTTCTTTCACTGTGCCCATCCCAGTCAGAGCTCCAGGGCAGGAGTTTCCTCCCTCTCTGCCACGTCCTGTACATCTCCAGTGCATCGGCAGACGCGCCGGCTCTCCCCAGACACCAGCGCAGACAGAACCTATGAAAAGATACGCCAGGCACCCCGACCCCGCTCCTTGGGCATGCACCAGAGGAAGAAGTGAATCCTGTACTGGATGGTTAGCTTCATCGTATTATGTTTTGGAGCAGAACAAGGCTAAAAAAAGCTGAGGTGAAGGCTAAAAGAGGTTGTTGTTTGAAGTGTATTTCAGGCGTCTCTAAAAAGGGACTGCGGGAAATCACTGCATTTCTGTTCTCACACATACAGTAGTTCTTTGTCTATGAGCTGGGGCAGACAGAATATTTGGGCATAAAAATAAACAGCAACGCTATGGAGTTCAGAAACGTTAAGCAACTTTGAGCTGCCTTGAAGTATCTTTATAACTGGAAATTAATTTGCAATCAGATAATTAAAGTGCTGTCATGTTTTTTTCTTCTTCAAATGTTGTGTCAATCACTGGAACGAAACAGTTTCACCATTAAAAAGGTCGAACTATAAAAGACAGAGCATAACAAACACTGTATTGAAGCAAATTAATTATTATAACTCATGAATGTAGCCAAGCATAAACACACTGTCAATGCAGAACAAGCCACTGTGGGGGTGGAGAGATCCCAGGTGAGGGACTAGCCCCGGTGACAGGCGTGGCATGGGGCTCTGTGTGTTTAGCTGCGTGGCCTTCTAAACGTTCCATTATGTCACCAACACAATGCCACGACGGCAGACGTGTCCAGCGCTTTACAGAGCACTCTGATGACGGGGAGGGTCCCCATGGCAACACTGCTGATCAGAGCATGGCATAAGTGGTTTCCATCCTGGTCTTACTGTCAGGCCAGCCACTATACTTAGTGATATACCCTCCACTGCATTGTGTGCATCCCAAGCTGCATTTAGTTGTAAAATAGTTGTCCCTTGATAGTATTTGCCTTCACTAGAAAATCCAAATTACATTCCTGTTCTGCCTGTGAAAAGCCCCATTTAGCCACAGACTGGATATCGAGGAACCTAACAATAGAAGGAGAGAACTCTTTGTATCACTAGAGGACAACTCACCCAAATTATTACTCATGCCTGTTTAAAAGGTTATGCATAAGCTTAGAAGTAGCCCAATAGTGAGTTCCCATGCGGTCCTTTTAATACATTTTTAATAATGCATTAACCCTGAGCCTCTTTGGGCCTGAAATTCTCAGTCCCATCAAGTGAGCGTTAGGACACAAATGTCAAGACATTTACATACACAGACCTGATTGGCTGGACAGGATAGCCTAGAGCACTCACCTACCCTAACATAGCAGGCTTAGCAGAAACCCCATGGCGGCATTCTAACCTCCTGGCAGAAATGGAGACTAGGTTAACAAGAGATTGTATCATTATTAATTTCAACCTTATTGAATAGAAATGTCAACAATAAAAAAATGGTAAGTCACATTTGATTGAATGGTTAAATACCAGGTCTCACAAATGCTACTCTTCATTAACAAAAGGTCTTGATCCCTGGAGAGGCTCTAAGGAGGACTTAGTCTTATTGGAGTTGAGACATAACTTCATTCTTTCAATTGAGGTAATTATACAGCTGTGTAATCATTACTGAAGCATGTAATTGAGATTTTTGTCTTGAGTCTTGACACACCAGCATCCCTAACACCTTATCTATAATGCAATTTAGTTAAATTCTCCATGCAGTCTGTATACATTAATTATAAAAAAACTGTCTGCATGTTTAAAAAGACACTTTGTGTATGTGTTTAATAAAAATAAGTAAAACATCTTTGTCAAGAAATCAATTGAAATTGTTTTTTCAAAGCCTCTTTTGAATCGTTAGGAAGCTCAAGTCGTGTTCGGCTCTGATGGTTTATTGTGTCTGCACACTTGTCCTTCCCTCATGTCTGCCTTACCTCACACTGATTTAAGGGATGTTCCTTTGCTTTGGCATTGCCAAAGCCTGACAAATCTTATAACACCGGAATAGGTTTTTTTTTAATTATCAGCCACCACACAACATATGTTATCTGTCAATGACATGGAACGCAACGATTTGTTGCTATCACACTAGTTTGACCAATGTGTAATAACCGTTTATAATGCATTTACAAATGCTTAAATAACCTTTATTAGTGTAATTAAGCCCTTTATAGACCCTTTACAAATAGTACCTTTCAACTAAGGTCAGTGTATAGGTGCGTTAGTAAATTCTCTCTGGCAATACACTTAAGCGGCCAGAGCTTAATGAAGCAAATTAATGAATGGAGCATTGTATATCCAAGTTATTTTATTTATATTACCAAGCTACACCGTAATAATAACATTAGCATGTTGCTTCAAAACATTTTAATTGTCACGAAATACCACTTATAGACTATACAACACAAAAATACATAAAATATAGATGTGCAAGTAGTACAGAGTAGGCTAAATAGGTACAGTCAGACCTCATAGCACACTGCTTTCTGGCAGACAATAGACAGAGACTGTAACTCATACAGAAGAAATGCCAAAAGCACCAGTGTCAACACCTCTTCCTTTCCCACGCAGGAACTAAGTCATGGCTGGTACAGAGACACATACAGTAGTTTGCGGTGAGCCACTCTGGTCACATAATAACGTCCTTCAAATTGTAATAGTGATCTGAACCTGCTTCACGTATGTCCACCCATCATAACCACATTCAAAATGAGGTTCAGGTGTGCAGCAGGATCTTTACTTGGGGGAAGAACAATTTTAACAGGCTAGAACCAATTGACTAGCTATTTTTTCTTCCAAACCTATGATTGTTTTGCAAGCTGGGACTTTTCAAGCTGGTACTTTTCATGTGATTAGAGTGGCCCATTGAAATCTCAAACAATGTGCAAAGTTGTACAAAAATCGAATAAGATTAAATATTTTTGGTATCCCCATATCCACCAACATTTCAGTATTTCAAAATGTCTATATGTTATTGAAATCAAATTAATTTACAATATCCCAGTAAAGAGTAAATACTGAGAATATTACAAGGAAAACTACTTACAAAAAAAATATCAACTAAGTAATTAAGATTTTACCTAGCTTTCAGAATCATTCTGTATCATCAACATCTTTAAGGCCATTGGTTGCTTGTGTCATATATTTACATAAACAAATCAATATGTTTACAATAACTAATAAATAGTGATAAATAAAAGAGACATCTGAGGTTGGTAGAAGTTAGTGAAGGACACATGCTCAGTCTTAATTATTCTAAGGACTGTATACATAGAAAAACGCTAATAACATCAAGGCAATGTTGTATTAACATTATTATAACACAGATAAATGGTAGATGTTTTACTGCAATCTCGAAATGTGATAAACAGGCAAGCCTACACTTTATATAAATAATACATCCTCAGGACTTGGAATGTTATGACTATCGCTTAGAGAAATTGTTACATTGTCATGACATCGTAGCGCCCTCTCACTAATTGTGGATACAGAAATTCGCCCAGAGGCAAATTTGCGACAGTTTCGAGAACTCGTGCGAACCAGTCAGCACACATTTTCAGTTTCTGCGCTGTTAAAAAAAATCAATGGGAGACGTGAAAAGGGAACCTGTCTAAATCTAAAGACAAAACCTAGATTTAAGTCAATGTCTTAATTAGCTCGAACTGTAATAACTGCAAACATCTGAAAGTGGCAAAGTGACGTGTTTTGGTGTTAGTGTGGCAGTGCGCAGATGGAGTGCTTACAAGTAGGCTACTCTAGTAAGTTTCAGGTAAGGACGTAGGCTACGTCTAAACTGCTATGACTAATATGCGCCCTAGGCAGAGAAGTACCGAAAGTCTCTCGTATTTTGCGGATTACTTTGTTTTTCAAAATATTTTAATATTTAAGAAATGTGTTTTTGTATTGATCAACGTCAATGAGAGTTTTGAATTTGGTCCGTGAAGCATTTGATTTAAGTATCTTAATGCATTATTGTTAATAGTGTGACATGAGTAGGACGTGACCTCCCGGCAACTTTAGAAACACGTTACTAACCCGCTAGCAATTCGAGGCTAAAACAAAGTCATATTGATATCTCACTCTGTTGATTATAGGCTGTATAGCATTATATGACATTCATAGAACAACCTGTAGACAACATTCGAAAAAGTAGAATTGGCGAGAGTTTGACTTTGACTTGGTGTCTGTGGAGTCTACACATAGTGGGTACCCGATTCTGCTTTGGAAAGCGACTTTCATTACTGAGCCGCACTCATTTTACATTGACTTCAGCAGTGTTCGTGATTTTCAGTGGTTTATGGAGCCATACGTTGGCACACACTGAAGATTAGGCATTCCTATTCATAAAATGCCCATCCGTTCTAGTACAAAAAGCACAAATTCAGGTTTTAACCAGCGGAGGAACGTTAGCTAATTAGCACACACCACAGGTACATGTGACAGGTGCATGTAACCACTGCTCAAACGTCCACAAAGGTGAGTTCTGGTTAGCACGTGCGGCGGGATTTCGACGGAGGGGAATCTGACATTCTCAAGGCTGGCAGAATTGTTGAAAGTTTGTGCCTCAAGTTTCTCACTATGATGAGGTTATTCCAAGTTGACTGAACATTCTCCAGCTACACTTCAAAAGTAAATGCTTACCATGATTGGTAGCCATTCATATATCAACGTTTAATAATTGTCGTTAGTAACTAATCCTTGTAGCACCCTCTAGTGGTTTAAAACCCCTTTGCCTCTTATCCTACATAATTCGGTGAAATCGCTATGGCCATTTCATTTTACTAATACGTGTGTACATGTGTAAATATGTAAACGTTTCAGTCCATTTACCCATGCAACACAATAAATGCTCTATTGCTCTCTGGGAAGCCACTATTAAATTCAGCCCTGTGAGTAAGTGATCACGCATGTGCATGAGTGTAATCTAGGTCAAGCTATTGGGCAGCTGCAGAGATTGCTGCAAATCTGTCGGATTACCCTGGCCTCATGATGAGGATGAGCAATGTTCTATGGCTGGCATAGTCCGACAAAACGCCCAATCCCTGTTTGTCGATGTGCTTCTAAACAGTAGCACCACCAAATCCTGTTCAGGTACTTCATGCACTGGGTTTGTGCTGGCCTAAAAAACAGCATATCAAAACATACGTTTATAAATTTTGTTTCAAGTTATCCCTCTTCAGGAAAAACGCAGAACAATAGCTAATAATAATCCATAATACATGTGATTTTAGATCATATGGTTGTATAATCTGATCTCATGATAGCAGAAAGAAAGGGGAATGGCGCTGGCATCTCCCAGTCTGTTCAGCTGCACTGCTAGGTTTTATGTGCTTATTAATGCGGCACAGTTTTTGTGCATTGGAGGAAAAACTCAGAAGAGATTGAACTGATCGTGACTGCAAAATCTATGACATTTCAGAATGAATAAAATCCCAAGTCTTGAAATTAAAATAATTAAATTCATCCTTACAAGAAGAGAGTTTATATGTTAAGGAGATTATTAAAAAGTGTGGTCAGTTCACTGCATGATATGAAGAAAGATTCCAAAACAACACAAAGATAGAATCCGTGTGTTTGTGATACGCCATCATCAGTGAACGCCAACAGTAAAACAATAATATACTCTGTTTCACAGCTCAAGAATTACATGAAATAGATTGTCCTAATTAATCTTCAAAATAGAAAATGTATGTTAATGGTTTGTATTTGTCAGAGCATCCACTACAGGTTGTGGAAACGAGGGAGTTTTAGGCTGTAACAGGAGTTGTAGGTGGAGCCAGTTGACCTACTGACAGTACCTATTGACTATACCTCAATGACTGTGAGGTTGTGTGTGTGAGAGGGAAAGCAAATTTGTTGCTTGGGTGTGTGTAAACAAAGGTCCTTTCATTCCCCTGCTTGTTAAATGAAGCGTGCCGCAAATTACCTGTTAATAAATCATGAATCAACAAATGCCATGATCAAAAGCACCTCCCTATTTCCAAACACATTCAATTCTGGGGGACAGAGAGGTCTTAACATGGGGATCAATTCAGGAGTTAAGCTAACAAGGAAGTAACACCTGTACTGGTCTATCTAGGATTGAGATAATAACCAAAAAGCAAAATAAAAAAGCTAGATAGCGATACAGCTATGTTCCCATGTTATCAGATAGAAACATGTTTTAAACTGAGAGAGTGTGTGAAGTCCCGTGGTGTGATGTGTGCTTTCTAACACGAAGACACAGAGCCGTGCGGCAGTACACACCGACAGGTAGAGGCCAGTCACATGACGGGGGAGTGAGAAGTGAGTGAGGTCATGAATGCCGTAACGATAACGGCCCACCGCCATGAGAATCATCTCTTCGCCTGCTGCTCCTCGGCATTGGGGACGGGGGAAGGGCTGGTGCGGAGGGTGCTGGCGTCCCCTTGTCCGTTGGGCTGCACTGACTGCACCGTCTCCACCAGGCTGCCGCTCGGGAGCACCACGTACCTGGCTGCCAGGTCCTTGGGTTGCAGCTCCCTCAGCCTCTCTTTACTGTGCCAGATCCCATAGCCAAAATACACCAGGAGACCTGGGTAGGTGCAACACACCAGTAGAATCAGGGCTGTTTCCTGGAACTTTCTCTAAGTTCCTAGGTTTTCGCTACCCTACTTAGGACGTGTGTACATAATGAGATTCACACAAACAGCTTGTTATTGTTATACTATCATACTGTTTGTGCATAGTCATGGGAAAGACACAGCTTTAGTAGCAACAAGGTACTAGTGAACAGACTAAAGATATTGGTCCAGCCCATCTGTGTGTAATGATCAGAGAACTTTCACCAGGGAACTAATTACTTAGACATGACTTTGCCTTAGCCCCTGTCATGTTCAGTATTCCTTGTGAAGTAAACTCTGTAGGCAGACAGGTGTGTTTAAAGGGTTTACATGGTCCAGAAGTCCTCTGAGCCCTCTGAACACAAGACCTCTGAGACCTCTGAACACATCTAATGTTTTCCCGCTGATCCTCTTTGCTGACAGGGAACTTTATAACCAATTAACAACTTCTTAGTGCACCAGAAAATGGCTGGGAAAGAATTTTCACTGACTAATTCTCCCTTCAGCATTTTTGACTTGGTGTGTTTACAGCAGAACAAGTAGCCTGTGGATGTTTCAGTACAAACCTACACTCTGTACTAACACTTTCTTTAAAATACACAGAGAAGGGGTGACCTTCTTTTGCATCCTGTTGTCTATCATCACTTAGTAGCCATAAGGTTTGTCAACAGGGTGTGTCTTTGCGACACGGCTCATGGTTCTGTAAGGTAATCTTACCTGCAGCCACCCATACGGTGAAGCGGACCCAGGTCATCGGGCTGAGCTTCAGCATTAGGAACACATTCAGTAGGATGCTTGCCGCGGGGATGAACGGGACTAAGGGTACCTAGAAAAATGACAACAGCAAATTACCATGATTCTGAGATGCATCTAAATGTGTCAAATAATCATTGCCGACC
Source organism: Esox masquinongy (assembly GCA_016801175.1). Taxonomy (NCBI): domain Eukaryota; kingdom Metazoa; phylum Chordata; class Actinopteri; order Esociformes; family Esocidae; genus Esox; species Esox masquinongy. The sequence continues at coordinate 72,098 of JACXGI010000400.1, forward strand.
TGAATTCCACATTCATCACTGACAAATGTGGAACTCCTAAAGACCACTAGTCTTGACTAAAAGACTAGAAGTTGCTTAACAATCGAGATTGGGGTCACTGAAGATAGTTCAGCAGAGTTGTAAGGTTTTAAATGTAGATTCAGCGATGCGTCGCAGATGCACAAAAAAAAACAGCAAGGTGAGTCACTTTCAGCAAACAACTAAGTGTTCATTGAATATGATAAATATCTCTGCCGTTTACATCCTGTGGCTACAGTACTATATATTTGTACATGACATGAACCTGGGTACTGCACAGAAGCTGTGGATCTGTATGAGACCTAGGTTTCATCCTGCTCATTACAATATATGCAGTGCTGTTCGAGGCAAATTCATGGCAGTCTACATTTAACATGGTTGGTGCCTTAGAGAACATAAGTAGTCCTTGAGCTACATGATGTTTATGTTATGAGGAGCAGATCAACCACACATCAGAGAGCAAGTGTCAGCAGCCTGTGACTCTGAGTTCCTGTCAACTGGGCTCTAGTCAGACTGAGCAGAATTTCTCACATCTGAGGTGGAGAAAGATTCCAAAAAGTCTGTAAGAATTTTTTAAAACCCAGATATTCTCAGTTCATCATAACTACATGAGGACTTAAGGAAAGGCTGTTAGCTCCCAAAGGCATACAAACATTACAATGGAAGACTAGATGTTGATCTACACAAAGGTGTGAACTGCTTTGCATTTAACAACTGGGCATAGGAGCAGGCATAAAATAAGTATCTGTTCAGCTCACCTGGAAGGTTTTGATGTTGATATGAGGTTCATGGGCGTATATGATGACCAGGCTGAGGAGGTAGGTGGAGCCGAACACCACGGTCAGCAGGGCGAAGCTCCATGTAGGCAGGTGCAGCTGTTTTGTCCCGAACACAAACACCGCACAGAGGGACACCGAGCTCACCATCACCCCCAGCACAGAAAAGGCCACCACCTTACCCGGCTCAAAGTCCCCCAGCGCCCTGCCCAAGTACGGCTCCCAGCGGGCCTTCAACACCCCTGGGGCACTGCGGTCCTTAGTCTTCTGCATCTCCACCAGCTGCAGCTTGTCAGAGAAAGACTCGTACTCCTTCAGCTCCCCACTATCCTGAGCTATGATCTGGGACTCTGAGGCTTCGGGTGACAGCTCAGGGTGGAAGTTGGGAGAGGTGGTGGAGTTAGACTTTGAACTGCTCTTCTCCTTCTCAGGCTGAAAGCGCAGCACGATGACACTGGCTGCCACGAAGGTGTAGGCCAGGAGAGTGCCAATGGAGAGGAACTGAACCAGGGCCTCCAGGTCGAAGACAAGGGCCATGACAGCCATGAGGAGGCCAAACACCAAAATGGCATTCACAGGAACCTTGGTGACAGGGTTGACTTTGGCAAAGAAGGAAAAGAATAGTCCATCCTCTGCCATGGCATAAACAATCCTAGGGAGGGAGAAAAGGTTGCTGAGGAGCACCGTGTTCATGGCTGAAAGAAAGGATGGAGAGATGGTGAAATCAGAGAGATACTGTATCTAAGATTAATAAAAGTCTATCTATAGTCATATGAAAAATTACACAGCCTGGAAGGTGATATTTTTTAAAGCTAAATTCAAACCACATTCAGTGATAAAGGTAACCCAATTTCACAAATCATAGAAAAAAATATTAAACTGTGAAACCTTTTATGCAGTTAAAAAACACAGAAAAATATAAGAGTACATGCGGAAAAAGTACACCCTTACATTCAAATCACAGAAAAATGGCTTGAATTAGAATCAGGTGCACCAAAACCGGTGCAAATTATTAGATAATCATTACAGAGTTAATTGGGAGCGTCCAGCCTTCTATTAAAAGTAGAATGTAGTACATCTTTCCACTGTTCAACAGATCATCTAGAAATTGATAAAATTGCAGACCATTGGCAATCTGCATAGGACAGGTCGTCTCACCAAATTCAGCCCAAGAACCTTAAGGTATCCTCCAGGGATCTAAAGGTCAATGTTGAATTGCATGAGTCAACTGTCAGAAAGAGACTGCACAAACTTGGCTTACATCAAGTTCAAGACAGAAGAAGCTTCTGCTCTAAAAAAAATAATAAAGAATGATAGATGTTTGTTGATAACACCTGGTTAAAGAACAAACTACTGGAACAATGTGACTGGAAGAGTCAAAGGTGGAGATGTTTTGCCGCAATGGGACTTCTCCATTCATCCATCCCTTTTGCAATATTTTGCAAGAACAAAACTCTGCCTTTAAATATAAGAACCTTATACCTACCTCAAAGCATGAGGGTAGCATTATGGTTGGGCCTGCTTTGCTGCCTCAGGGCTTGGCAAACTTGACATCATTTTGTCAACCATGAATGCCAAATTGTATCATAGAATTCTTGAGGAGAATATGAGGCCATCGGTCAAAGGACTTTAGAAAGCCCTCAAACATGACACAGTTGAAGCAGTACTGTAAAGACAATAGGCCAATTCTTCCCAGTCAATGTAAGAGACTGACAGTTAAAAGAAATAGCTACATGAAGTTACTGTTGTTTTAGCAAACAACACCAGCTATTGAATCTTGGGGTGTACTTACTTTTTCCTTACTACTAAATTGCATTTCAGTTGTTTGTTAAGGAATAAACTATTACAAAATATGACCTTTCAGTATCAATTGTTAAATTATGTTTCCAATATTGGTTAATGGTGTTGAAGTGTAGATAACATATTTATATAACCAAATATGTAGATGAAAAACAACAAAATACACAGACTCTATTTTCACATGACTGTATTATAATATCAACAAAACCAAAAACATAAACCCAAGGTAAATTCTACATTGAAGGGGTAACTTTGTCTAAGTCATTTGAGAGGCACTTACCACATATGGACCCTACTGCCACGATGTAGCCAGCCCAGCTGTATCCTCGGCGGAAGAAGGCGTCCGACAGGGCTGAGTTGGGGTCAAGGGAGTGCCAGGGAACCATGAGAGTCAGTACAGTCGAGACTAGGATGTAAGCTGTGGCTGCCAAGCCCAGGGAGATAGCTGTGGCCATGGGAATGGCTCGTTGTGGATTCTTCGCCTCCTCACTGGAGGCAGCAATCACATCGAAGCCAACAAATGCGTAAAAGCAGGTGGCGGTGCCAGCCATCACCCCAGACACACCGAACGGTGCAAAACCTCCTTCCTTCTTGCTCCAGTTGACAGGGTCAGCCAGTATGAAGCCAAACACCAAGATGAAGAGTATGACAGCCAGACTAATGGCAGAGAATATGTGGTTGAGCCAAGAAGAGACTCGCACTCCGAAGGTTATGAAGAAAGTGGCAACCACTAGAATCCCGGCAGCCAGCAGGTCAGGGTAGTGGGCAATATAGGGAACATTCCACTTCATTATGTGGTTCTGAGTGTAGTTCTGAATGGTGTGGTTAAACATAGAGTCCAGGTAACCACTCCACGCCCGTGCCACCGCAGCCCCACCAATCATGTACTCCAACACCACGTTCCAGCCAATGAGAAAGGCCCAGATTTCTCCACAAGAAACATAGGTGAACATGTAGGCCGAGCCAGTTCTAGGAACGCGAGCTCCGAACTCGGCATAGCACAGGGCAGCCATTAGGGAGGCAATGCCAGCTATGAGGAAGGACAGGACCACAGCGGGTCCCGCTGTGTCCTTGGCAACAGTGCCAGTCAGGACGTAGAGGCCGGATCCCACCATGCCCCCAACCCCCAGCAGGGCCAGATCCACCATGGACAGGCAGCGCTTCATTGACGTCACCATCAAGTCATCATCCAGGGTCTTTAGTCGGTTCAGCTGGTGGCAGAAACGCACTGCTGGGACGCAGCCACGCCCGCAGGTCGCCATGTTTACAGGTTCACACTCAGCAACTGAACTGGGTCAAGACGCTCAAACTGGATCCATTCTCCTCCCGATCAATGGATCTGAGAGACAAATACACACGTGCATACCGTCAAACACAGACAAAGTGGCCATGATTGCCTTAGCCATGAAGCCTGTGCCTTCAGAACAGGTTGAAAAAAGCAACTCCAGCTAACCTTTCTCTGAGGAATGCCTCTAGTTATCCATCCACCCCTGCAACACTGCATCAGGCCTTATTTCTGAGAATATGCATTTCACATGAGCCCTCATCAAAGGAGAATATTTTATTTTAGATTTTTTAAATTGTTTACTATAAGATAGTTCAAGACCAACTCTTGTGAAGTACAACTTTGTAGTACATCAAAAGCATTTATATATAATGGCAAATAGAGTCTAATTTTATCTAAACCTGAAATGAAGTCCTATTTAGTCTGAAATCGACAAATTGATCTACTTGACCTATCCATATTTTAGTATTTCCCAATTAGAAAACATATTTGTGAATGTATTTTCTAGGCTCTCTCTGTATTTTCTCTCTGTATTTTGAGAATATATAACCCCTTTCTGGAAGTATTTGGTAGTCCTTTCTGGCCTAATATGGAGAGCTAACTTCCTATCCTATCTTTTTGCCTTAATATGAATGGTCATCAATGGCAGTATTCTGACCTCATAAACTATACATGAAATAAGTCATATTGTTGTTACAACCCCGTTTCCAAAAAAAGTTGGGATGCTGTGTAAAATATAAAGAAAAACAGAGTGCAATGATGTGCTAATCATTTAAACCCTATATTGAATAGAAAATAGTACAAAGACAACATATCAAATGTTGACACTTAGAAATGTTACTGTTTCTTGAAAAATTTAAGCCCACTTTGAATTTGATGTAAGCAACATGCTAAAAAAAAGCTGGCACTACAAAAGACTGGAATAGTTGTGTAATGGTAAAAAAACCTGGTAGAACATCTCACAACTAATTAGTTAATTGGCAACAGGTCAGTAACATGATTGGGTATAAACAGAGCATCCCTGAGAGGATGAGTCTTTCAGACGTAAAGATGGGAAGGGGTTCACCACTCTGTGAAAGACTGCGCCGGCAAATAGTACAACAATTTAAGAATAACATTTCTCAGTGTAAAATTGCAAAGAGTTTGGGGATCTGTCCTGTGGTCTGACAAATCAAAATTTGAAATTATTTTTGGGAATCATGGACACCACGTCCTCCGGACTAAAGAGAAGTGACCATCCAGCTTGTTATCAGCGCACAGTTCAAAAGCCAGCATCTGTGATGGTAAGGGGGTGCATTAGTGCACATGGCATGGGTGACTTGCACATCTGTGAAGGCACCATTAATGCTGAATAATATATACTGGTTTCTGGAGCAACATATGCTGCCATCCAGACAACTTATTTTCCAGGGAAGGCCATGCTTATTTCAGCAAGAACATGCCAAACCACATTCTGCACATATTACAACAGCATGGCTCCGTAGTAAAAGAGTCCGGGTGCTAAACTTGCTTGCCTGCAGTCCAGACCAGTCACCCATTGAAAACATTTGGTACATTATGAAACAAAAAATACGACAAAGGAGACCCCGAAATGTTGAACAGCTGCAATCCGATATCAAGCAAGAATGGGAATAAATGTCACTTTTAAAACTACAGTAATTGGTCTCCTCAGTTCCCAAATGCTTACACAGTATTGTTAAAAGAAGAGGTGATGCAACAAAGTGGTAAACATGCCCCTGTCCCAACTTTTCTGAAACGTGTTGCTTGCATCAAATTCAAAATGGGCATGTTTTTTTCCAAAAACAACAACATTTCTCAGTTTCAACATATGATGTTATCTTTGTACTATTTTCAATTAAATACAGGGATAAATGATTTACACATTGTTGCATTCTGTTTTTATTTGCATTTTACGCAGCGTCCCAACAGGGTTGTATTTCAACTTCAATAATCAAAGTATGAAGGCCCAACTTTTGCCTTCAGGGTATACTTGCCTATCAGGTGAATATGATTATTGATATGAGGCTCATTTATCAATAATAATATTGTCATGTAGCCTTTATGGTAGCCTGTCCACACTGTATTTGTGTGTGACTAAAGTACAAGTGCTGAGCCTATTGTGGGCACATTTGTTATTAAACTCACAGTTTTGTGTAACAAAAGTACTATTTTTACATGTTCCTTTTACCTGCACTACATTGTGATACTGCTTTCTATTTCAGAGTCCACTCCACTCTGATGACACAGAAATTATACTAACTGACAACAAATACTAAGAGATAGATCTGGGTCAATGGAGATGCACTATAGTGTTTGACATCTTTTAGTTTAGGATCTGTACCGTATGCAGTTATGGAAATGTTGGATTTGTACAATGTTCAAACTTACAAGAGTACTAGATAGTTGTTTAAGTGAACATATCCACATTAAAGGTCTCACTGGTAATCAGTAAGGCATGAATAGTCACAGCCCAAAGACTAATTGGACTGTACCAGAGTCAGAGACTATCTGAAAGGCCCTCCTTGGCCTCGAAGATTTGCCAATTTGTTCATAAAGATTTTACTCAACCCCCCACCCCCTTTATCAGATTACCTCCTACTCGGCTCGAGAAATAAACAGACATTCCTAGGAATTATGACATTTAACAAACGTTGAATAATGTTTAAATGTGTTTATGACTAAGAAATAACTGCCCATGATGAAGATATCTCTTCGATCTGCTCGGTATTTATGACATGTTTTCTGTTCCCTTGCAGCCTACTCTGCTATACGCAGCCTTCCCTAATCATACAGACAACTTCGGTTAAGTTCAACGCTGGGAGGCCAAATGCAATCATGTGCTAAAATGAATTAGATTAAAAGGGACCAGCCCGCGGTTTGCGACTTTCTGATGCACCGTTTCCCATGACTGCGCGCAACGGCCATATGGCGAGTTCTGCCTCAATGCCCGAAATAAATTACGTAACGCTTTTATTCCCAACTAGAAATAAACACCGTCTCAAAAGTGAAGCGACCCATTACATCCGTCCTCTATAATAACCGTGCCATTCGTATAAATGTGGAGTCATTGCGCGAATGAATAGATGCGCGTCTTTTTACAAAAGCCACATTAATAATTTAAAAGAAAATGGAAACAAATGCCAATGCTACAAATACACAACTATAAGCTATGCTAAAAAGCGAAGACAAATTAGTATGTAAAATTGTTTTCTATATGTATTATAGATGTTGTATTAGGGCACGAAGGTACCCACAATGGCAAATGCCAGGTAAGAAACTCAATCACCTTAGCTATTATGCATTTACCGCTAGTCTAACACGTCAGATGAAAAAACATCGCTCTAATATGGTAAGAAATGACTTATTTGGCTTTACCTTTATTGTTGAATATCGTTTATCTCAGGCCCGGTTGATATTGTTTAACCTCAACCGCAGACGGAAGCTGGCGAAAACGACGATAGTGAGATGAGCTCTCGTTTCTTAAAGGCACAGTGGGCACCGGTTTACTATTCATCTGATGACGATGTGATCAGCAATGTGTTCAGATGGCCAGTGTTGAACATAAAAATTTGAAGCTGTCAAAAAGTATTCGCGTGTATCTACCATATACATCAAATATAGATGCAAAATTAACATCATGCAAATTATATTCAAATTACTTCGTGTCGAACTAGTCTGTAAATACCATAAAAGACGCAGAATCTTTAGGAATTAAGAACATGTTTAAAACCTTCCATTTTGAGCTGGATGCGTAATATATTTTTCATATATGCTTAATAAATGAGTAAAATCACTATCACGAAAGGGTGTGGCTTTGATGACATGGGGCACAAACATATATGACATCGTACACAATTTTCAGAGACCCAGTGGCCAACAAGCAGAGAATGCATTTTTAATAAATGAGGCCTACTGGCCCTGCTGTCATCCAACTAGCAAAATAATGAATCAGTATAGAGTCAAAATAAATATTTTTTATTTCATGAACATATTTTACATTGGCAAAAATCTGTGTAAATGTAATGTTGAAAAACATTAACAGCGAAATTGACTTTGTGACCTTGTTCTAGATTAAGTTGGTGATGACATTTTAGTAATAATTTGCATATTTGAACTGTAATTTGTAACAAAATCACAGAAAGAGTAAAAATAAGATCACATGTAAAAATGGGTGACTTCCTCTTTACGTCAATATCAGCAAAAACATGTTCAATTGGATCAATACATTTTGCTTATTTCCATTTTACATCTATGAGAGCTTGGAAATCCACCCTCAGCCTTCAGTGAGTCTTCAAATTCTTGAAGTATCTTTAGGAACCCATTGTCATCCAGAACTAGTGATTTCTATATAGAATCAAAGTAACAGAACTTGGTATCCATTGGAATTGAAGTGAACACATATTTTAAGGACATGAACCTAAGCATGTTGAAAGTGAGTGAGTCCAGTGCAATATCGCCTTTTTATGTTGGTCAGTCAAGATAGGCCTCCTGACTGGGACTCTTTCTGTTGAAGTTTAAGGATTAGTTCCAGCAGGTTTATCTGCATCGTCAGCTCCTGCAAGGACAAAAAGGAAACATATTATATTTTCTTCAGAGACAGTGCCTGTCCAAAGTGAGAGTGTGCAGTGCAGAATTATATAGTTTCTCATTATAAAATATTGGTTACATATAGATAGGGCATATGATTCTCCAAGTGTTGGACTACAAGTGCTTAACATGATTTGACTTCAGCAACAAAATGCAAGTCCAAAACATTATGAATTATGAAAAATAATTGCTATTTATAGCACCCTAATAGCAGCCTACATTTGAGCAGCAATTGTGTGTGTGTGTGAATGTGTTCATGTGTTACTTAAAAGGCAACTTCAGGAGCGTAACTGTCTGAAATCTGAAGGCTTGGGTGTTATCTTGATCGGTAGTTAACAACATAATATAACCTAATCTTGGGTCCTTTGCAATATTTTATTATTCAGTTCACTTTCGAAGAATCTGACAAGCGCAGTGCATTTTCTTAAAATAGAGTGTCAATGATATGGAAAAATACACAATATAAAATATTGTCCAATTAATCGTCAGAGACAACTGATAAGTATGGGTTGACTAAGATTTTTAGTCTCCGCCAGCCCTGCATAGAAGCACACCTTCGGCCAGGTGAGATGCTGATGACATGCTACAATGTCCTGTAAAACAAGATACAATGTCCCAAGCCACATAGATCATGCCCAAAAACCCTTGTGCTAACTACTCCTGTAGTAGCTAGATGTATCATAATGGTGTAAAGAGTCTTTAGCACCATCTACTGGACATTTTCCTGCACTTCAATCTGTCTCTTACCATTCTAGCAGTTTACCTGACCACCATCTCAAAATCCATCCAGATTCATATCTAAATAGAAAACCTGCCTTTTTACAACCTTTCCTTTTAGTTCCAACTTTCAGCGATTAGCCAAAGAGGGTAGCTTCTAAAGTGCCTAAAGTTAATCTAGTGCCACTTTGATCAAGTTGTGATTGGATTGCTATGAATCTGAATGGATTTAGAGATTAGAAATCACGCAGTTAAGTGATTTATTTTCAATTAGTCTCTTACTGTAGACAAAGCCACCTGCTACATCAGTGTACAAAATTGATGTTGTGCATTTGCTATAGCAGAAGCGTGAAAATATGTTTGGAGTCCATTTAACAAAATACAAAGTGCCCATACCGTTAAGCATCAATGCTTCTGTTGTCCCCTAAAAAATCCTATATGGTTCACAGTAGGAACAAACACCTGAACAGTCTGTTCAAAGTGAAACAGTGAGACTCTTGTAACATTACCATTTGTCCTCAGAGATCCAGGCAAGTTTCATCAATAAAATCAGTCCATTAGACTACATGAAAATGTCATAGTGAATTTGTATTGGCCTATATAGATTATGTAAGTTCATCCACTGTGTATTTGTCATATGTACTGGACTGCAAGCAGCATAGCACCCTGCATTGCCCCTGTGGCTAAGCATGGTCGGTCCAGATCCTTCCTGAATGCTTGGGGGGCTAGTAGGATGTACTCTTTGATCAGGTCTAAGGAAATCTAAATGCTCCAAAGCACTGAAAGGGGACATTGCTCCTCACTGGTTTAAGTCTAGAGATGTTAAATGAGTGCCATTCACCTGGGGATTGGTCGTTATGTAGAATCCTGGGACTCCAGCCATCTCCAAGGTGTTCTGCTGGTCTGTCACCTTCTGGTCCAACTCCACCACAATTTTCTCATCCATCATCCTCTGCTCTTCTCGCACCCGAATCTCCAGAGTCTGATAATGACAAGTGATATTGGCCCTCAGACATGGTCTACAGAAGAGCTTAGTACAGATAGTCTGTGCCATAATAATTCTGTGATGCTTTATCAGTTCCTTACCTCTGTTTCTGCTTGTTGATTGGTTTTCATAACTGCAATGTTGTGGGACTTACAAGCCTGCAGGGCCTCTTTGTGCTTACGAACTAAATCCTGCTTTAACGCTGGACATGAGGAAGAGAATATAGACAGTCAAATGTTAAAAGGACCTTTCATTTAACAGAACATCAACAGATTTGTTGTTAGATAAATAAGAAACACACACACCTCGGTGCTCACAGTGCAGCTTTTGTCTCTGGTTGTACAGATTCCTCTCTGTCAGGTGTTGTATATCCAGGAGTCCTTGTACTATGTCATACACTGTTCCATCTATGAGTGCCAAAGCCAGGTCACTCAGTGTGGTGTAGGACAGACGCTGCTGGAAGGAGCTGGAAAGAGGTCAAGTACTGTTTCTACAATGCCTAGTTACTGAGAGTCAAACTGACAAACAGAGAGACAACCTGTTGTGCTCCACAAACAAGTTCAAGCTCAACTTTGTCATGTGTATTTAAATACAATGAAATACTTGTGCTCTGGCTCTAAACACATGTTATATCAACATTTTATACATCCACATTTCACGCCACCAAAAGTTTTGGGACAGATTAAGAACTTGTTTATTATTTGGCCGCATAAGATGCTGTGGTAATACTCCGCAAAGCCTTTACTGGATATAAGGACAACTGGGGAGAAAGTGTTGCAAAAGTGTATTTCATCATCTGGAGCCACACGCAGCCAAATAGATCTGTTTAAAATAGCTAGTCTTGTTTTTATTTGAAAGATCCCTTTTTGCTGACACAAAAGATAAGGTCCACGCTCTGAAAACCATAATGCAATCAATAGCTGGTGTTATTGAACATTAAAACACAAATTCAGGATTGTAGTTACAATGGTCCAATCGATGTTTAATAGGCCACGGGCAATACTTAAATGCTGAGAATTTTAGGGAGATGGCAGAATTGGGTTCTTAACAGCAACAGGGATCTATGAATGCACATAAAACAAGGAGATAATCTTAATCGTAATTCCTTGCAACCCCTCTCCGGACCATGCAACTGAGATTATACCATGAATGTGTTATAATGGTTCATTACTCATCGAAATTCATGGAGTTGCGTTTACTGTAGCAGGCTAGGCTAGTTACCTGGGCAAATCTTTAACAAGGGTTTGTAGTTCTGACAATAAGTAGTAATGTCTCTCTTGCTGTTTTGTAGAATCGGTCTGCTCGTCGTAGACCGCAGGGTAACCCTCCATTTCCTGAATGGAAGTCAAAGAAACAAAACAAATACAATATAGCTAGGTGATACAGCTGCAGCTGATGATGACTATTTTGCAACCCATCCAACATGACAGAGAGCTTTACTCTGAACTATAGCACAAGCAATTATTTTGTAGAAGCTTTGAGAAACCGTATTTTATACTTACCAAGTTGCCTAGCTCGAAATGTCGTCCTTTAGAAGTTAATCAAACTGAAGCTAGTATTAACAAAGAAGTGTGCATTCCTGCTGAAGCTAGAGATTAGCAAAGTTAGACAAGCGACTTACTGGACTGACTAGCTGGCCTGATGCTTTCTAGTGGAAGGACCATAACAAAAGGTGGGTTGTCTATGATATGCCTGTTTCTAATTAATATTGTTCTTCTTAATTGTATTGAATCCAAGTTTTTTATATCAAAATCATAGTATTTATTTTAATAGCAAATAATTAATATTTTACAGAAACAAACTCGATTATGGAAAACGCGAAAAATCTCCAACTTGCAGGAGCAACATTTTTACGGAAGGTGGCGTGCGTCGCACTTTCATTCGAGCAAAGACGCTACAGCTACAGGCTCAGTTTCGCTGACGCTTATGACTCTAAGCTGAACATGCTTGGGTTTCCAACTGTAATTTACCGTGTCAAGTGTCATTTCAGCAACTCGTGCAGATTGATGAGACTTCGCAGTCAATGAAACCTAGTTAAGAGATGTCTCTGTTTTTTGTATCTAACTAGTTCTACTCTGATCTTCTATTTTTGGTGCAGTATAGAATCCTACAGATGTTAATTTGTCTGAAAATTCGAAAAGAACGCATAGGCTGATTATTCTAATGGAACCAAATGACGAAAGTTAATCTCAGTCAATAAATCTTGGCTATATTTGGTATTTATCATGTCGCTATCTTAAAATGTTTAGATTTTATTTGGGTTTCCACCCAAGCGTTTTACAACATTTTGTGATTGGTGAGGTGAGCTTCATTCTGTATTTCTACGTATATGCTACTTTGAAAACGATAGGCTACATCACATTAATTGTAATATAGACTCCGCACACAGTCACGCGCAAGATGTGCCAGATATGAAGAGAACCCAGTTGCGGAGGAGGAGAGCACCATAGGGAGTACCATAGGGAGTACCGTTGTAAGGAGGATCGCGGATGGGCAGATGAAAAGAAGTGGCAAAACCACTCTCTTCTGTCAGAAATGGCAAAAAATACATCCCTATATTTTCGTATTGTGGAGGGCAGGAGCCTACCAGCCAAAGACGTGTAAGTATGTATTGATTGTAAAAATGCAACAGGCAGCAGTATTCCTATATCTTTTTCTTGTGAAGTACACTTAATGTTCACGTGTCAAGAAGCCGTTTTGTTTTACTGCACAACAGAAATTACAGTGTGGTAAAAAAAATGTGTAGCTGTCGACTTGACACATGTCTTAGTATTTGATAATACATTTAGCAAATGACTAGGAAAAAAAATATATGTAGGTTTGTCCTGCAACCTTCATTTTATTTTGAACATGTTTTTCTCCTGTTTCTCAAGCTCTGGGACTAGTGACCCTTACTGCATTGTAAAAGTTGACAATGAAGTTGTAGCCAGGTGAGTTCAGCATGTATCCTCTATGCCTTATTGTTTCCTTTAATTTTACTATGATTAGAAATGTGATTGATAAATGGACTAACCTATTTGTTTCCCGTATAATTTCATAGCAAGTGGCTGCCATTATGCATGTTAGGGAACCACAGTAAATCAGGATTGGGTCAACTGCATGTTAATTCCAGCCGATTCAGCAAGTGAACCGATATTCAGGTTCCAATTCTCTATAACTTTTAATGAACAAATTCTGACTGGAATATTACGCCACTGTTCAGAATCTCACTTTTAAAGTATACTATTTATCAGATTAGTGACCAAAGCATATATTTTTAGAACATAAATACACAGATGGTTTATACATTATAATGTACTGATAATGAACTGGCCAATCAGAGGTCTACAGGAAAATGAGCAGGCCAATGAGAGGTCTATTCACAACTGGTGTGCACTGTCACCCTTTTGTTGTCAGGGTACGCCCACACCTTTCCTACACAAAAAAGCTGCTTTTTAACATTGTTTACCATTCTTCGGAAGGGAAACTGTTTCACTCATATTGCAAGTATTGTAGGTTTTCATAGAAATCTGAAATCGCTGGTCTAATAGTTTGAACAGAATTGACTATTGTAGGGCTGGAAATGTGGAGACAAATGTATAAATATATTTTGGACTATTCCAATCCACAGGGGTGTGGTACAGTAGTCTATGTGTGTGATCACGGATCAGGGCTTTGGTATTCTCAGCTTGAAACCCCCAAGCACATGAGAACCTGATCCAGGGCTGGCCTTAGACATCAGCAGGTAACCATGGAGAGGTGGCATAAATTATTACAGCAAGCTCCCATTCCCATTCCCATTCCCAGCTCCAGGTAGTGACTTGCAAGGCTGATGAGAGGGGGGACAAAGGTTCATGCAGTGCATTGCTCTTGGGTTTGACAGGGTTCTTGTTCAAACAACAGTATTCTGTACATAAATGTCCTATAAGTTTAGTTTGTTTTCTTCTAGGGCTTGTGTCCTCTCCTCTTAATGAAATTCTGGTTCATTACCTGACAATCTTTGCGACCTGGGTTCTTGTAGTCTCCATACAGGCTTTGTAATGTTATCTCACTGTTTGTCTAATTAAACATTTTAAACAAGTTTTGTTTAAAAAGTTTTGTTTAAAATGTCCACAGATGGACTTCACAGATGTATGTTTCATACGTTTGGACTTACAGTGAGTAGTGTACAATACAGTAGATTAGGATACGTCACAGTAAAGAACAGAACAACACTGTACAGTAGAGCACCATAAAGTTCAACATATTGTACTGCATTTTATTGTACTGTTTATTGTATTGTATTGCATACAGTTCTTCTGTGCTATACTCACTGTAATGTACTCCATCCTTCTGTACTTTATTCTGTTGTATTTCTGTGATGTAATGTACTGCACTAAAGTTAACTCTACCGGGCTCTTCTGTACTGTACTGCACTGCATTATTGAGCTCCGCTGTGCTGCACACCAAACTTGTTAAACATCAGGGAATGACATTTATATTCATAATTATGCATTTCTGTGTAGTACAGATCAGGAACCTATGATATTATTCACTTCACTTACTGTAGTTCAAACATAAATTTAGATTTTTTTCATAGCTCACATCACATTCTTTCCACAAACATTTTTGGATGTTAGTTTTAAGCCAATATGTATATAGTTTTGAAAACATGGTCCCATAGTAAAACTGAAGGACATTTCACCTACATGTTACCTTGCTGTCTGTCACAAAAATGTGTGCGGAAATTGTTCTGTGGAAATTGTTCAAGGTAGTGTTTGTGCATTGAGTCGTTGGGTTGTATGGTTAGTCAAACTTTGCAATCAAGGTTTTTTGTTTGGCATACATCTGAATTAACTAAAATGTAATGTCTGCATCATTTACCACTGAACTACACTGATAGTTTACAATAAGAATTAGGAAATATGAATGTAATGGAAATTATTTTGATTAGCCTGGACTATACCTGACTAATTGTACTGTTCTTGGGTATTGTTACCACATTTATGAGGATGGGCAGATCCTTTATGACCTTTCCAAATTTCCCTTATTTTGCTGATTTAAAAAAAAAACATACAGTAGTAGACTACAGTACAGCACATTGTAGTGTATTGAAATGCACTGAGGTGGTTTAAATTGTTCTTTTTAAATGCTGTAAAAGTTGGCTTTGGAATTTTAATATTAATTTTTGTTAAGCAAAGAAAAGAACCATACAAAAACAGTGATGTTTTAAAAGAAATTAAGAGATTGAATATATTGCTTTCTGGAATTCAGGAAATCCAGGCAAGATTCCATTTTTATAGACTATAAGAAATTAAGAAATGATGTTAACAAAGTTAGAGAGGGTCACAAAAGTGAAAAAAAGTTTAGAAATGGAACAAGCCGAGTAAGCTATGGAAATCTCTGAATCTTTTTGGTTGCTGTAACAAATTAAAGATCAAAGTTCACTCTGAACACTAATTGAACACTATTGGAATGCAATTGTACTTTTAGATTATTTTATGACCCCAAATGAAAATGAGTCTGTCATTGTTTGTAGCAGGTGTCATTGCTGCCAGAGCCTTGCTGCGTCCCATCTTCATTCGTCACCGACCATTGTACTTCCTGACGAACTGTTTTGTTTCAGCGGTTCATTGCATGCATTTGTTTTGTCTTGTGTTGTTTCCTCTCCCATAATGAGAGGAGCTGGAGGGTAGACAGACTGCAGAGATCTGCCACATCAGTCTATGGCTGGCTCGTTATCAGCTCACTGACTCATTGACTGTACTTTATGGACACCTTGTTGTTTTGACCCTGCTGTGGGCTAATAGTGTCTAGAAAAGCAATGTTTCATTTCAATCAAGGGACCTTCCATCAAGCCAATAGCTCTGAGGATATGATGCAGATGTCACTCCTAAACTTGATGTCGAGAAAGTTTTCAGTTTTACATCATAATGAAAAGGATGATTGAGAATGTTTGCCTAAACAGTAGGCCAGTAGTCTA
Source organism: Esox masquinongy (assembly GCA_016801175.1). Classification (NCBI taxonomy): domain Eukaryota; kingdom Metazoa; phylum Chordata; class Actinopteri; order Esociformes; family Esocidae; genus Esox; species Esox masquinongy. The sequence goes on from JACXGI010000400.1 coordinate 88,207, forward strand.
CGTTATTATGCTACACTGTCTTCTGAAGATTTTTTATTTGTAGGTTATTTAGCGTATACTGTGTTGTGTATAAAACATGCAATGCCTGTTTAATCGTCATCAAATCACAGCCCACTTCAACTTTGCCAAATTGGTTGATGGTTTAACAAAAAGCACATTTGCAAACAAAGCACAATCATTGCACAAATGTAAATTGTCTAACCATAAACAACTATGTCTTTTTGAAAACCAATACACAAAAGTAAAATGTTTTTAAACCAACATATTTAGCTAATTCATGTTAGCAGGCAATGTTAACTAAACACATTGTGTCACTTTCCATGAGTGCAGTGCAAGCAGAGTCATATACAGGGCCCAGTTGTTTAAAAAGTTTAATCTGGATCTGACTGATCTGGATTTGGAAATCCCATGTTTTGCTATCCAGGATCAGGTAATCCATCTTACTTTTGTGCCGGTTTTTCAAAGCAACATTGGATTGGATCACCCTGATCCAGATACAAACTTTTTAAGATTACCATATCTGGATTATCAGTGCTCTAAATGGGACTACATATCACAATGTAGGCTACTAGCTATGTAAAGAACAACAGGAAGAGTAGCCAGCGTGGGGTCGCTTTGAGTGTTTTAATTTATATATAAGAGACAGAAAACAGTACAATAAAACAATACGAACATCCCCTTCCATTTTCTATTTCTTTTAAACAGTCAGACCCCTCATCTGACCCCCAACAAAGAAATAATACCAAACATATATACATTATGCACAAAAACATTGTGGATATTTTGAACACGTATTATATCATAAAAAGGCTAAATGTCCTATAGTTAACAAAATAAGGAACATTCAGAGTTCTTCATTTGTAGAGAGACCAGCCTTTTGAAGCCCCACATTTAGGAGGCGGATATCAAGTCTGGCTTTGGTTTGCTGTTGTCAGGTAAGAGTGATTTGTTCCTCTGCCAGATGAATCTGTACTTCTGCTCTTTCGGTTTCTCATTTAAGAAGTGATTTATGGTTATCATCATCTTTGTTTGGCAAAGAACGTTTCCAACCTCTTTTCTGAGCTCCTGTGGCAATAACTACTGGCTCTACCAGTGAAGATCCATCTTCTTCCTCAATGACTGGTTCATCTCTGATATTTTTGTCATTGTAATAAGTATATTGTGATAAATTACAGTTAAAATTCAGAAAATAGTTTTGATATTGAGAGCTGTTTGGGTGAATATTTTATGGGGACATTTTTTTTTTTTTACATTACTGAAAGACTTAACAGGTAGCCTAATGTCTACTATATCTACATTATCACTGTAACAGTTAAACAAATCAGGTGCAAAATATTAATGTTGTATTATTTGACCAATTTTTAATTTTTATTACATTTTGTTCCTGAAATCCACCCTGAATCCACCCGTATGCTGGGATCAGGATAATACAGATTTATGGGATCAAAAGTATCCCAATCCTACTAAAACGTTTTGAACAACACTTATCGAAGGTTGGATCCAGATCAAAACCAAGACTGGATTATGTGATCTAATCCAATTTCAGAATCCTTTTTTGTTTTTAACGATACATTTTCAAGATTTGATCCAATCCGATTGCTGAAATCCGATCAGATTGCTACTGAACAACTGGGCCCAGTAGAGTTTGCAGGATTGAATTGAAAGCTTGGTATACACAACGTAATATCACCTGATACACACAACGTAATATCACTGGGCTGCCTGGCTCATTGAAAAATGTATGAACACCATTTCATCCTCACAAATACTGCAATTAATTCACCAGAATGTTACAAGATTATTTAATATTGAAGGCTGGCAACATCAAGACAATTAATTAGGATTGCCAGTTGCCACACATTCTGTAAAATACAAATCGTAACCTATCACATTTGATGAAAGAATTAACATTCTGTTTTTGAAATGATAGTTCCCATATTTGACCATTTTAGTGACCAAAGTCCTTTTATGTCAGTCAGGAGTGTCTGTGTGTGTGCGGATGTTTGTATATATGTTTGCATGCGTCCGTGTGTCTATTTAATGCCTTTGCCAGCAGAGCTCATTGCGATCTTCATGTTGTCCTGCCCTGTTTATGACTTCAAACCTACACCACCGCCCCAGATTAGGTCTGATGACTGGTGGAAAGAATTAACAATAGCCTAATATCTGTACTAGACATTAGGCATCTCATTGGAAATGTTATTGATTAACTGTCATTAGCTTACATTGTAAGTCAGTTGACACCCAAACTATCCACATATGAAAAATGGTTGAAGATATCATCAGGTGTTGTTACAGTGAAGATGCCTGACAATAAAGGAATGCCTACTCTGTTTTCGTCATGCAAAACCAAACAAATTAAGCAAGTGCTTTTTGGTAAGTGGCATGCCAGACATAAGTCTGCATTAATAACCTGTACCTTAGTTCGCTTGGCCATCAAAGGCCGGCAGAGCAGTGTGTTTGTGCCGGACCGCGTAAGCAGAGCCGGCTAAGAAGAGCAAATGTCTCTTACTGAGTGAGTGAGTGAGTCACTGAGTGGCTCTCCCTTGTTAAATAGCGTAGTGGTTAGAGAAGCGGACTTGTGAATCATAGGTCCTGAGTTCGTATCTTCTCGCAGGCGATGCGTAGTATGCATTATGAATTATTCCATATACACGAAAACTTCGCTGGCTAAAACCTTTAGTGACTACATTATAATAAGCCTGAAATAAGACAGTTTACGGTTATCTTGCAACTGTTTCTGGTGGATTTTCGAAGTATGCATCTCTGCATGCGTTTTGGGTCAGGATAGACAAACACATTTGCTGGCTACAACATACAGTAGTTTACGTTATAGTGAGCCTTAACTAGAACTGTATACAGTTATATTGCGACTGTTTCTGGCATGGAAAAGTTCATCTTCAGTCTCGCTAGCAATTGCTCAATTCTTATGATTATTCCTAAGAAGTTAGTAGATACCAGTAAGCCTATTACTGGCTAATAAGCTGTTCAAATGGCCAGTGGCAAAAGCTAACAGTTCATAGATTCTATTTGTGGTGGAGGTAAACTTAATAAGAAACGTTAGTCAGTTTAACACAATGCTCAATAGTGTTTAACGACTGGTGAAATGCGTAATGCCGTGGGGTTTTGGTTAAAGATAGTGCCTTTCACGTGGAAGACTCAAGTTTGAATCTATTGTGAACAACAACATTTATTTATTTTATTTCCACGATTCTCTCGTCGTTTCACTTGATGAAAAAGTTAGTTATCGTCACCTTTCTTGATAGTTATTGTATCAGTGTCATTCATGAATGAAAGAAAAAAGTACGTTGTTATGGCATGAAAGAAAAAAATACGTTCTTATGCCATAAAATGAAATAGCTTTGGCAGACTCGCTAGCAATTGCTCAATTCCTATGACTATTCCAGTAAGTTAGTAGATACTGGTAAAGCCTATTACTGGCTAATAAGCTGTTAAAACGGCCAGTGGCAAAAACTAACAGTTCATAGACGCTATTTGTGGTCGAGGTAAACTTAGTAAGAAACGTTAGTCAGTTTAACTGTATCAATATCATTCACGGATGGCCAATTAACTGTTAAAACGGCCAGTGGCAAAAGAGGATTTGTTCAGGATAGACACAAGAGGCTATACTGACACCCATCAAATGTAGTGCTCTGTGGTGTAGTGGTTAGTGACACAGCCTTTCATGTGGGTGACCTGTGTTCAAATCTCAAGAGGGCAACTGTTTCTGTTGTGGGCCGGCTGAACTAGGCTTGGCTGCTTTCTTGTTTTCAAAGCCAAGAGGTAGGAAGTACAAGGCACCAGGGGTGGAAGAACTAATAACTAGGTTAGGGATGTATTGATCCATTTCTTCTTAGCTGCATTCAACCCAATTTAATTTCCTGTATAACTGTGAATTGTGCCATATTTTATTCTTACATTCAAAACAATGATAAAAATGGGCCAAACCACTAAGGGATTTGTCTAAAACCATACACAGTACTTTCTGAGGTTACTGTCAAGATTGTCAACTTTTTGTTGTAGGACAGCCACAGTGTGGAAGAATCTGAACCCTTTCTGGGGAGAAGAATACACACTCCACCTCCCAATGGGATTCCACTCAATCTCTTTCTATGTCATGGACGAGGACACCATTGGGTAAGAGTGTCTTTAACAGCTATCTGCAAAAATTCACAAAATGTTTGTTGTGTCAATACAATCATTGATAATGGTTTATACACAGGTGATATAAAGTCCTCATGTTGTGCAATTCACGAGATGTTCATGATTGAGGGCTTGTTTGGTCGAGGCTGTGATTTAGAGTGTTGTACTCAGACAGACTGGGTGAAGAAGAACCATGGACATGTGTTTTTGAAAATCTGCATGCTTTGAATAAACAAAGATCAACACTCAGATGGTACCACAGATTGAGAAATGACACACAGCCTTAATATTCTCTATCCTTTAGTCATCAAGAACCCCATCAGAATAGTCATACATGTGTTGGCTGTTATGTAAGGGAACTTAACAGGATGTTCTTTAGAGAAATGCCTCTTGTAAAGACCTCAGAATGACTATTATTTTAATCATGGTATTGTGTTATTCAATGGGCACCTGCAGATGCTAGCTTTTTGGACTATATATCATGACCTACCAGTTGATTATTGGTGGAGATTGCTTATAGTTTAGTTAGTTTAACTGTTGTAACCCAAAATATAATATAAGTTTGCCATAAACAAATGCTGTACAGCCTCAAATGGTGGTTAAAAGTATACTTTTGATATTAAGGATGGTCAGTCCTTGCATGCATATTCTATAATCATTTTGAGAGTGGTTTAATTTCTGCAGCTCCATCTCTCAGTTACTGAACATAATGATTTGTTACTGTTTTAACTGGGGATTGCCCATTTAATGTGTTCTCATTCTTTTCATTCCTAGCCATGATGACGTTATTGGAAAGATAACTCTTAGCAAAGACGCCATCGGGTCCCAGAATAAAGGTATACCCCATCCCCTGTATATCACATTACTGTTTCTAAGAGACACCTACACGATGGGAAAAAAACGAGCCCAGAAACACTTTTAAATGTTTTCTGATTTCAAGAATCAGTATTGTAGACATGTACCCGTTGATGCCATACTGGAGGTCAAGATGAGAGGGCAAATGGTCACCAGCAAAGGGATGTTCCCATGACTTTAAGTAAGGTTCTGCCCTGGAAGTCACTGTGATAGAGGAGCTGGGCCTTTTTTAGGCCATGTTGCTGGGAAAGTTTACCAGTGTATTCTCATACATCCATTGGCTAATTTATAGATCTGTTGTGCTCGATCATTTGCTCACATACTTGTCCCTCTGGGTCATTGGACAACGTAAACACAAAGAGGGAATGGCCTGTCATTGGTTACATAACCGGGATTGCTGCTTCAATCAGGGTTTCCATCAAGTCCATGATCATTCATTGTATAATGCAGCTGTCCTTTTGTCTAAAACCTCACTATAGTCTGTGAGACGTGGCCAAAAGCTTTTCAACCAGCCGGTCTCTGTGCCTCCCTCTAACAAGGCACACCTGGGTCTCCTATAGCTGTCTTGAACATGGAAATACGTTCCAATTTATAGTAATATGTCCTTGCAGTGCTTAGCCATGGGTGTACACAACCAGAGTTTGTGTTTTATTAATACATAAAAAAGTTTCTCTGTATGTGTCTGATACCAGTGTAGGTCTCTAAGCAACATTCTGCGTGTAGTCCTATGATTCACTGCAACATGTTGACACTGAGTCAACTCCTTCACAGGATCTTAGAAATTCTCTCCTCTTTTGTCACTGCCCTCCCTTCTTCTATTTCAATCTGAAATGTCAGCACTAATCTCCATATTATAACACTCACACACACACACACACACACACACACAATAATCTTCTTGTATTTTCATTTTGCATACTGAATCTTTATCCATGGTGAGAATGTGTTTTAGGATTTACACAATTTTCACAAAAACAGAACGAGTGCACCAACCATCCGAGATGCTAGACATTACTGTAGTACTGTGCTGACTGTACCATAATACCCCTGGGCATCATGAAGTGCCACGTGTGTTGTCATAACCCGGTGTCCAGGGCTGGATAACTGGCTGAATCTGACCCAGGTGGACCCAGATGAGGAGGTGCAGGGAGAGATCCACCTAGGTTTGGAGCTTCTCAGAGACGCCCAGAAGATCGGACTGCGCTGCCATTTCATAGAGGCCAGGTAAACTAAATATAATTTTCCAAAATAATTTCAAGCCGTTACCGTCTTTAATTTCAACAGATTAGCAGTAGTAATCAATGCTTTGAGCTTGAATTCCCTATCAGCACTGTTCAGCAAACAATATGGTATTGCCCTTCCCTTTATTGTAAGTACAAACAAGTCGTAGAGGAGATTGTGTTTTAAAGTGTTCTGTTGAAGTACCAGCAGGCACCAAAACCAGGGCATCACAGAAAGTAGGTGTTGAGGACGATAAGCTCATTTAGCAGGAGGAGTGTGCTTTAGAGGAAGCCAATAAGTAAGAGGCAGTCAGGCAGAGAGGTCTCTGAGAGGGCTTCAGTGACAGTATGGAAGAGGCTGAGCGTGGCAGCTGTCCAAGCATCGCTGTTTCTGCAGGGCTTAAACAGTCAGTGGCAACATGCTCAAGAAAGTTTTCAGTTTTAAATTTCAATTTTCAATTTTCAATTTTTATGTTCCAGAAATCATTGACAATACTTGTACACTGAAGTCTGCCGGTCCACATCCAAGAACAATGAGCACAGTGTTCCAGAGAATTGAGTTTAGACCGAAACAACTTTGTTATCTCTCTTGGAGGCAGAACACCGCATGCAAAACATTGTGTCAAATGGCAAAATTAGGAATGTCTTCCACCACCTTGCCTTTGTCTCCTATAGACAGCAATGCGTTGTTAATGATGTGAAAATGACATGGGGGTTTGTGCCCTCTGTGAGCTGAGTGGGAATGCACCTCACAAGTGTTTCCTCCGGGGAGCCATTTGTGTTACTTCGTGTTGTTTTAGTGCAGTCTGAGCACTGGGAGAAGGAAGAGACAAGTTTGAACTTGAAAACTTAGTACATATGCAGAGCTTTTTTCTGAAAGGTCACTGGGTCTGTGACAGAGTCTGAGGATAGCGGACCTGTGTGATGACGTCAAACCTCACTCAGCAGCATGCCTCCTGCTCATGAATCCTGTTCAGTAATTATCCCACTAACTCTACTTAACCTACTAACGTCCTACACCTTTACTGACTACACCATATACCTCATTACACCTACTAATTCACAAAGGCTACTAACTTGTTAAGCCTACAAAGTAATCAAACCTATTAACTACACCTACTATCTCACTAAACCTACCAACTCACCAAGGCTACAAATTCACTACACCTACTATCTCACTACACTTACTAATTCACTAAGCCTACTAACTTGTGGAGCCTCCGAAGTCACTAAACCTACTAATTACAGTGGATATAAAAAGTCTACACACCCCTGTTAAAATGCCAGGTTTTTGTGATGTAAAAGAATGAGACAAAGATAAATCATGTCAGAACTTTTTCCACTTTTAATGTGACCTATAATGTGAACAATTCAATTGAAAAACAAACTGAAATCTTCGAGGGGGAAAAATGAAAAATAAAAACCTTAAAGAACACCATACCCACAGTGAAGCATGGTGGTGGCAGCATCATGCTTTGGGGTTGTTTTTT